>CXYZ01007961.1:574546-632347 GCA_900006705.1 Sonneratia caseolaris
GCCGGTTCAATCAGATTTTTTCTCTTTTAATGTGCAATTGGGTTTTTTGAAGGAACCGGACCGGGTGAGTGGCCGGTTCCCGGTTGAACCGGTTGAACCGGCCGGCCCGGTCCGGTTTTTAAAACTATGGTATTCCAATTAGCACGATACCTATTTTCTATCAAATCGTCTTATGCGACATGTTAATTTCGTTGACGTACTTAATGGCGTCTTACGCGGTACAGTACCGCCTAAAATAACTTGACGGAAAAATCAACAGCATACTAAATTTAATAAATAGTATGCAATTTATGTCTTGTTAGGATACATAAAAATGTGTGACATATTTGAAAAAACTACATCAAACTCCATTTTCAATTAATATAACAAAAAAGTATTTCCTTGAGATACATATAGAGTACCATATATGATATACTACACAAGAAAAAAAAATGATCTTCTTGAAGTTCATGTAATATGTCTTTTTAAAAATATTTAATAATTAAAAAATCAAAACCCACCATTTTTTTTTATATCAGCGTGTTAAATGGTGCAATGGTGCTGCGGTGTTTTCTTTTCTAGGCAAAGACATATAACAATAATTACAATTTCATCACGTGAAGGACAAATATATTTGTCGGTTTGAATTTTCCGACATAGGCTTATAAACCACACATATGGATTTTTTGTTTCTTCTCCCTGGGGGACACACCCTTCATTAATCAATCCAAAAGACAAAAAATAAGTTTGTTTGATGTAATTAATTCTGTCTTTCACGTTAAATGTGATAGATTTTAAGTTCAAATCATATCACTGTTTCAAATTTAGTTTCTTTTTTTCTTCCCCTTTCTATTTTTTTTTTACTTTCCAGGCTCATGAACTAAAAAAAATCGATTCAAATTATGTGTTTTTATCATAGTTTTTAAAGTCGAACCGAATAAGGAACCGATGTAGGTATGGATTCATAAGTTTATGGGTCGGGCTAGGTTCAATGAATTAAATTGCATATTTAATAAATACTATTAATAATAAATTTATATAATATCATAATTTTAATATGATTTATAAAAAAATCATTAATATTATATGGGAACCGATCGGTTCAACTGGAATTGACATCATTGAAAGTGTAATTAGGTCTTTTATAGGAACCGGACCGGATGAGTAGTTAGTTTTCAATTGACCGATTGAACCGGCCGATTCGGTCCCGTTTTTAAAATTATGGTTTTTATACATACGTAGACACACACACATATAGAGAGAGAGAGAGGCCCCTTAAGAATACATAAATGACACGTATTTTTATATGTCTGGATTATGATATGAATTCGCAATGTCCCTTTCCATCTCTCTGACTTTTAAAATACATCCGAAACACGACATGTTAGATAACACTTGATGTTACGTCTAAGTTGGAGACAACCTAGCCATTGAAAATGGAATATAATGGGCGATTTAATGGGAGGAGGAACCAAAACAAATAAAAAAAAAAAGGAGATGGCTCCATCCACGCACCCACGGCTCGTGATCTGACCGAGATGGTTGGACGTGTCTTTTCTTTTTCCTCTTGCTCCCTGAGCTTGAACCTTCCGAGAGCAAAGATCTCTATGGACCGGCCCAATTCGGATTCAAAAAATAATTGGAATCGATTGAGGTTTAGAATAGTAAATAGTGCAAATCTTCGAAGGGATTGCTGATTCTAAATGGGACTGGCTTACCATCGCATGAGCTGCACTTGTCTCAGTGAATTAATTATGGTGAGAACGGCCCATTGTTTATTGTTCCCTTCTAATTTTTTTAAATGATCAAAAAACCATATGTTTCTGCCATCCAATAATCAAATTATAATCTCTCCCTTTCTCTCTGACGTCCATAAGATTATATAAGATATATAAATCACATATTATATTTGTCGAGCCCTGTGTGTCCTATTCATCCGTTAAAAATTAAAAAAAAAACCCAGAATTTGTACATTAATAAATTAGTGCCCAAGAATATGATAAGCACGTAAAGCTTTCACCAATCTTCGGACGTTCATCCCCAATTTCATTTAATTAAGCCCTTCACATACGTGAAGTTATCGAACAGCATATATATTTCGGGTGAATTGGCAAGTAGTTTGAGTCAAACTGAGCCGGCGGCCGGTTGGGATGCTTCCCAGTTTCGCAGAATGATAAAGTTAATAATAATGTGAAGCATGCACCCAACGATGCTAGGGTTCATGATTCATGCATATTGGGATGCTGCCCGACATAATGGGGTCATTACCCCCTGAAAGTTAATTTGGGCACATTTAACTTCCACGATTCCTCCATTATCACAAGCTCGAAAGTTTTCAATCTTTAGAGGCGTAAACCACCCGAGTGTTCTTTGGCAGTCGACCGAAAAAACCACTGCAGTATGTATTTTCGCGTTTTCAGTTTAGAGATAACATGAGAAAAAAGATGTGCTTGATAAGGAGATTTGCAACTTTAACAGAACCGACATGGTGAATTTATTGAGCTCTTTCGCTTCTTGTCTCTTGATCAACCATGGAATGGGAGGTGGGGGCGGTCACTTTCTCGCACCCCAAGTGGGAGTGACAGATATATAGCGATGGGCCTTCGCTGACGGCCATAATTTTGAGGATAGATGAGAAAGGGAAAGGGAGAGGTTCATGAATGAGGCGCCACCTCGGGAGAAAACCCGAATTCCAATCCGAAACGAGCCAATTGACGGGCTCGATGGTACAAGCTAATCCAGAACCAGATGAAAGAAAGAAGCGTTTTCCTGTCTGTACAAATTTTGAGAGAGGGGGGAGCATTCAGTCTCTGACTGACTATACTACCACATAAACGTTTGTGAATTGCTGGAAATTTTGGACCGGCACATGCAGCAACTTACAGAAGGAATCATACTCCCAAACCCCCCGAAACTAAACTGTAGAGTCGAGGAATAACATATATGCCCGAGTCGGTTCATCGTATTGACTGATTAGCTGCAGAGATTGGGGATGCAGACCCCTCCATCGGGATTATTCTGCTGCTCCTTCCAGATCCGACCGGTGACCCTGAGCTTTAGCTCCTTCCTGTCTCCTCCGGAGAAGAACAGGGCCATGTTTCTCTGGATTATAAGGCCATCATGGCTGTCTCTGACCTTCCGGTGGCTGTCTCGGATGCTCCGTGGGGTTCCTTCCCAGGTGAGCTTGCGACCATTCCCCCCGACCTCGAGGCTGTAGCTGTAGCTACGGGCCTCGGCCTCATCCCCCATGAACCGGAGGAATGCCATGTAGACTGGAGCCATCCCGAGCTGGAAAGCCTCAAAGTGCAGGCAGAAGTACTGCCCGAAGCAGTGGAATACCTGGAACAGCAATATTTGGAAGAGATCACTCAACGCGAACAAAAATCAAGGCAAGAGAAAGTAAAAGATGCATAAGCAAAACCAAAGGCCCAACAAAAAGGTTGATTCTTTCCTGGAAGAAAATGTCATCAACTCAGAGGATATACCAGCACCAGGCATCCTCATCTCAGGCTATTGTGGGCTTCATATTAAACTTGATGAAATTACACATTGAAACTCTACCCGACATGGCAACTCATCTAGCTAGTACAAATATTAGTTTTGCAGTAGAATCAAGGCTAATGAACCACACTTGATTCTCTTGTAGTCTTTTTGGTATCTATACGAACAATTTGTGTATAATCTATATTCAAGGAATGAAATTACAATTCTATAAAAGAGAGAAAGAGAGTGCCATCAGCTCAGAACCAGCAATTTCATGGTGAGCCACAAGGGATTTGCGTCCTTTTCCCTAGTTAGGAGGGAGGAGAGAAAAGTACAAAACTTACAGTGAGCATCCACGTAGCATTCTCAACCTCACGAGGGTTTGACTTCACATATCGATGGTTAAATGTGCAACCGCTGTGCATATCCACCTTGTGGTCGTCCCTTAGGTGAGAGACCAAGAGAGGGATGTCTCCAACAATGGAGCAATCTGACCCAGCATAAGGGCAGTTGTAAGGTCTGAAGTCGCATAGAGCCTCGTGCTTGAGCTTGCTGTAGTATGGGAAAATCTCTGGGCAGCCCAGAGAGTAGTACTTGCATGGGAATTCGAGAGACTCTGCTACCTTCTCCAGTGCTAAACACCTGATATCGCCAAGCTCTTGCCTACAGGTAGGGCACCTATTGTGAACCCTTGTTTTACATGTCGAACACAAAGTATGTCCATTGTGGCACTGCAGAAAGACAGATGAATCAACACCAGTGTTGTTTTCAGGCAACAATTTTGTCTGCTTTGGATAGCTGGTTTATGCCAATTAGTACAAAAACATTCCCTGTTTAAGAATAATATTTGATGATGGAAAAATGACATACAAAGGATCTCCAGAATGGTCACAGATAAATCATTTACGCAATTAAGCAAAAAACCCAATACATCCCGTCTACATAACACAGGAGGTCCAATTTCTAGGTCTCTGTCATATAGTGCAATATTCTGTGGCCACCTCGTAGGACATCCGAGTATTCTTGCAGAGATACATTATCCTTTACTAGTGGTTACACTAAGCTTCTTCTCCAAAACATCAACAGACACAATCAGATGTATCATCTCTAGCATCCCATGGAAAATAGATGGTTCTTCATCATATCACTTGTCAAACATCAGCTACTCCAAAAAGTAATTTGGGGGAATGCACTTATTCTGAGCTAATAATAAGTCCTCCTATCAAGCCTTTAAACAACTAAAGGGCTGAGTTTTTTACATCAACTTCATCTCTCGCTCGATGAGGATGCAGGCATTCAAGCCCCTATATCACCCAAAATCAGCACCAACAAGCCTCAAACTTAGCGCAAGGGCAAGAAGTATAAAATTGTTCTCAGCATCCCTTGAATACTCCTCCCTATACGGCACGAAAATTGGGCTCTATGTTAGGTGGTCTGCGGGGACTAAATGATAATTATATTAGACATTGGGTAATCACCCGAACAAACACTATCAAGTACCCAGCAATTCTGTGATCCGACAAACACAATCTTTGCAAATTACACATAATTCGTGCAATTCAAGGACAGGGCAGACAAAAGAGAAAGGGAGAAGAAACTGAAAGGCGTACCTGATGGATTGGGGGGTACATTGAGTTGGTGCAAACGGGGCACTCGAGCAACTCGTGGACGCTCGTGGCGGGGGCAGCGGCAGCAGGCCCCCCAATGTTGGTCGCAGTGCCAACATTTGCCGCAATCGGGTTCGAGGGCTTCGAGGCGGAGAACTGTTGGGAGTGGTGGGAGAGAGGGTGGTGAGCGTGGTGGCTGTGGAGACAGCCGTGGTGGAGATTACGGATCTCAGGATCCTCATCCGCTTCTCCATCAGCGGTGGAGACACACTCAATGCTGTCCAATTCCATCACAAACTAACCCCGAAATCAAAACTGGGGAAGGGTAATGAACAACTTTTGCTCAATGCCCACAGACGATCTCCTCCATGGGTATCAAGATCTCATCATCTAAAGCAGAAATTAAATCCTCCGATCGCCTCCCCGAGAGTTTTGCTGTCCGGGTTAAGTGCGAAAGAAAGCATAGAGGAGGAGGAAGAGAATGAGTGGATGGCTCGAGAGGGCATCCATCATAAGGGACGGGACTCTCTCTCTCTCTCTCTCTACTCTCCCTATTTGATTTTGTCGGAGGAAAGAAGGTTCCTTTCTTCGTTGGATCCTTCCGATCAGACGGTTGAAAAAATTTGCTTACATGGGGAAAAAATTCATTATTGAAAATGATAGCATTATTTTGAATACACAACTTGATGTTCAGTATTTAAATATTAAGGATAGTTCATAAGTAGTATAATATAGAATCCCATAAATGAGTCAGTTCAATTACTGACCAATGCCAACCTGACACGCATTGAAAATCTAATCGCTATCATGACTTAATTAATCGCGGAAAGATCCATTCTGGAGTAGAGATCTGGAAACTTACAAGGGGGAAAAGGGAGGTAAGAGCAGTACAATGGCTAAACATAAATTCAGTATTTATGTAAGACGGCACCAAGATGCATAGGTAGGAACCTCATACGAAGTGTCGTTTGTACATAAGCCTCTTCCTAGCAAACATGAGGGCAACAACCATAAATGCCATGGGCTTCCGCCATTGCCTGGGGAAGGAAAGGAACCGTTTCTGTGAATATCTCCGGTTGGGCCTGACCGAGAATAGATTGTATGTTAGCAAAATGATGTATATTAGGCGGTTTTACGTTCTCATCTTGATAGAAGATGGGAGAGCAGATAAAAAAAAAAAGAGAGGCAAAAACAATGTACACTAACCTCTTTTATGTTGACACCTCACAAGTACTGCCAGTAGCCCTTTATAGCAGGACACTATCTCCTATAAATGTACTTTGCTAGTGGGAATCTCAGGCTCCGTGCCACCTGATGAATCACCAAGACAAACCAGCATCAACATTGTGATCTGCGGTCCAGATATAGTGTTAGGTATGGTATGCCTTTTAATAAGCTGATGAAACATATTACCTTAAGAGCTAGATCCTCGGACACCATACATTTGTACCGAGTGGACCCCTCGAGTGGACAGCTTCCTCCTTTAACTATAAAATTGACATTAGAGAGGCTTGATATTTGCAGGAGAACGTCCGAAGTGACGATGTTACTCTCGCCACCAATGCCTAGCCAGCCATCTGATCCGGCATCCTCATCTGGTGAAGAACCTTCTGCTACTGATGTAAGGCACTGAAAAATGGCCAATAATCTCTCTAATGGGAAACTCCCGGGTCCTTTTGTGAGCAAATCGTCTTCCGCAATTTCCTGCTGTGCCTTCACCTTATCAGAGGTCCTGTTCACAAATTCATCCAGACAAAAGGCTGATCTTATTTATGATTTCAAGTGTGATGTCACATATAATGTATTACACCCAGCCTTGATGTATTTATATTTAAGCCACGTATTGTATGCGATGGGATTATATCTCTTTTTAAGGCCAAAAGTTTCTATTCACAAGCCATGTTTGATAAGTGATACCAGAATTCAACCATTTTTTACATCCAAATTCCAAAATTATCAGGTCAAGTACAATTGGTTTGGCGAATCAAACATCATTACCTTAATGTCAGAGAAATTGCAGACAAATGGTACAATCATAAATATCACGAAAAACTTCAGCTAGCTGGAAACAACAAATTCATCAAGATACCCCTTAACAACTTGCGGTTGAAAGCAAAGATAGCACTATTACTATAACATTGGAATTAGGATGGACAGCAAAAAGTAGAGACAATGTTACAAATGCAAGACAATGATACTATCAAAAAAATCCCTCAATCTATCGTTTAAAAGAAGGATCTGCTGTACATATATCCACAAACTTAAATCGGTCATGTATCGGGCACATACAGAGAGAATGTCAAGAAGATCAGAAGGAGAACATACACTAGCCAATTATCTACAATAGTAACCAGATTATTAAAGAACTTACATGACAAGGACCATGTGAACTTACTTCCTACGACGTTTTCGGCTATCTGACCCACCAGTGGAGTCAAAGAGTGATGCATCCAGAGTTGCTGGATTTCTTGAAGCAAGGAATGCTGAGATAAGGAGATACTTCGCAGAAGTTGACATGTGAAAATCCAATTCATCTGATTTTTTGGAACTTGTCAGGTTTCTCTTACAACCTTTCACCCCAAACTTAGTACTTGTTTCAGCGTCAGGGCTAGAATAATCTAGAACCCTAAATGTCTCATTCAGAGCTGAAGAAATATGTGGCTTAAGATTACTGTATAACCTCCTTTTCATGTCTTCACTTAGAACTGCTCCAGGATCACTTATAGGCTTGCAGTATTGCATATACAAAGATGCCAAAATGGGTGATAGTTCATCCAATCTTCTAGTAATTCGACAGAAGGGCTTCAATACAACACTGCCAGAAGCAAGCCAATAACAAACGTAGCTTCTTAATTAAATGATGGATAAAAGGTACCAAGACGAAGTAAGCGCAGATGAGCAAATGAAGTTCCTTACTTGAGAAAGGAGGAATATAGCTTCTGATTTTCCTGGTTTCTCAGCAGGATTTGACGAATATCATTTTCAGCATAAGAAGGGAAATAAATAGGAATTTGCTCTACATAACTCATGTTTGAGCAGAACATATCTGGTGCAATGCTGCTAATGAAGATGAAACCCACCTCAGGAATGTTTAGATTATCATAGAGATTAAACAAGAAATGCAACACAGTAGAAGCTTTACCCCACTGTCTAACAAGTTCAAGATGGTCAAAGATCAAGTAAATCATATATCCATCTATTGGTAGCACAGACTTGGAAGATTTAGACTTTGCCACATTCTCCTTGAGACTTTTTATTACACCAGTCAAGGCCTCATGAAGAAAACCAACAAAATCTGACGGCTTGTCACAGCGTTTTACGCTTGAATACCCATTAGTAGCATCTCTATGGTGCAGAGAAAGCTGATTCAGAATGGATTCAAACAGATTTCCGGGGTTAAAGCATGTTCTGAAACTTGAGTAGACAAAAGGGCGGTTCAGATGCCTGAATAAATGCAGAATGACACTGGTTTTGCCAGTCGAAGGAACCCCGTAAACAAATAATGGGAGGGTTGGAGAATTTAAAGGACCTAGCAGCTGAATGAGCTCAAGAATTTGAATTCTTCTACCGGGAAATGTAGACAAGAGTACATCTAAGCTGATTGGATCACCATATACAAGGTCACTAAGTGATGGAGAGCATAAATCAACTGTTTTTTGGGTCTTGACCACAGAATTCTTATCCGGACTAGGTGCAGAAGAAGCTGACCGGGTGGTTCTTTTGGCTGCTCTTGGAGATTCTTTAGCCATGATGCTAGACGCATTCAAAATATCTACTTTCTGCAAAACAAAACATGATCATTCCTGTGGTAGCAGATAAACCCGAACAAACACTATCAAGTGCCCAGCAATCCTAGGATCCGACAAACACACCATTTTTTTTCTTTTTTCTTTGCAAAATCATACATGACATGTGCAGTTCAAGTACAAGTCTGAAAAGAGAAAGGGAGAAGAAACTGAGAGAAGCACCTGATGGATTGTGGGGGGCGGGGAGTTGGTGCAAACGGGCCACTATAGCAACTCGCGGCGGTGGCAACGGAAGCTGGCCCCACAATTTCTGACGAATGCCCACGGACGATCTCCCCGCATGGGTATCAAGATCTCCCCAAGAAGAGTAAATTCTCCGATCGCCTCCCCGAGAGAGCTGCTGTCGGGGGTGAAGGGCGAAAGCGAGAAGCGAGGTGGGGAATGAGTGGACGGCTCACTTTGATCCTTCCGATCAGACGGTTGAAAAAAATTTACATTTTCTTGAATTTGCACATATAAGGGAATTTTTCAAAATATATATGAAAAAGAAAACGATAGACCCCCACCGCATTGACTTGCAATTGACTCCAGAGAGGATGCAATGACTTGGTGTAGGAATTAAGGAGAAGGGAAGGGACGGTGACCTTTTTACAAAAATGTAAAAGTTAAGTCTACTTAATCTTACCGTATTTATCCCATTTCACCACCCATTTTGCCTAATGGACAAATTTTCCACCAAGATCACACGTAGAATCTACGAACTTCGGTGCGTACAGCTGAGATCATATGTCCACGATAAGATCGTTGACATCTCCGTATGATACCAGACCTTTCTTCTTTTTTTCTTTCTTAACCTGCGTTGAAATCCAACTTGCCCATGATGTCGTGTCACTGCTGTTTGAATAATTAATTGTGTTTAGATTACTGGCACCATAAGCATCGTACATTCAGATTTTATATAATATATAACATTAACTTTTTTGTCTCTCTACGAAGTAAGTACATACATTTCCTGCTTTAGTTTCGTATTTCATGACAATTTCCAGGCCTCCACGAGCCGATCTAGAAATATGAATCTTGTCATACCTGCCTTCTCTTTATCCCTCCTGAAAGTGATGTACAGAGGCTGGCTGTATGATTCCAGTCACAGGAAGTTCTACAGAGCAGCTACCATGTTAAAACATTTACAATGACATGATTAACACAGCACCTTCTTGATAAATAATTCAATCTTATTAGATCTAATTAAGTCCACGGCATTCCGAGCTATCGTCGCCATCCACTGGCGCCGTGTACTTCCTCGGGTACCAAACAATCTCCCACCTGTAGAGAGTAGCAAAATGAGCATCAACCATAAGTAAGACCAGGCAAAGTAGAAAACGAAGAAACGAGCAAACGGCCATAAAACTAATGAGCAAATTGGAAATGCGCAGGGTTGGACCAAACAACCAAGACCTACACCAAGCACTTCCACAGAGCACGTTGGAATTTTTCTGGAATAAAATGTTCAGTGCATTAAGTAAAATCTAGCAGTCGGGACCTGCAAAATGCTATGCTTAAATAGATTGAAGTGGCCCCTATGCGAAACCCCTGGGATACTCTTTAAGTGTAGAGCTGATTGGTTAACAGCGAGGGCTTGACCATTGATGATTATCAAGACCTACCTTGTCAGTAAAGTACTGATTGCTTCTCCCTCGTATTGCTCGTCTCCTCCAATTGTACCTCATTTTTTCTGTCCAGCAGACATCAATATCATCAAAATGCATATTAACATAAACAACTTCTCATCTTTCAGCCGGAACAAAAACAAGCTCTAAACAAGACTATTGAAGCAAGGGCCAATACCTCGGTCTTTGAGATGGCTTCAGGCACAGGAGACTTCGACTCACCAGAGAGTGTAGCATCTTCAGATTGTGAAATCTGCTGCTGCTGTTTTACCGTTTCACAAACCTCATCAACTTCCACAGTTTCGCCCTATTCAGGTATAGGAGCACTTTGAAATTAATCGCCTAAAACAAATTATAACGAGCTCATAGAAGCGCGGGCCATGGGACAATACCTCATTCTGTGAAGTAGCTTCTGGCACAACAAACTTCGACTCCCCAGAGACTGTAGAATCTTCAGGCTGTGTCATCTGCTGCTGCCCTTTTACCGTCTTAATCACCCCATCAACTTCCATTTTTTTGAACTATTCAGGCATAGGAGCATTTCAAAATTAATTGCCCAAACCAAATTATAACGAGTTCTTAAAAGCACTGGGCGTTACCTCATTCTGGGATGTGGCTTCAGGCACAGCAATTTTTGACTCCCCAGAGACTGTAGAATCTTCAGGATGTGTCATCTGCTGCTGCTCTTGTACCATCTCAATCACCTCATCAATTCCCATTTTTTCAACCGATTCAGGTATAGGAGCCATTACTAAATTAATTGCCTAAAACAAATTATAACAAACTCTTCAGAAACACAGGAAATTAATTGCCTAAACCAAATTATAACAAGCTCTTAGAAGAACTGGTTAATACCTCATTCTGGGATGTCACTTCAGGCACAGCAAGCTTCAAGTCCACAGAGACCATAGAATCTTCAGGTTGTGTCATCTGCTGCCGTTCGTTTACTGTCTCAGTCACCTCATCAATTTCCATTCTTTCGACCTATTCAGGTATGAGAGCCATTTTGAAGTTAATTGCCTAGTACAAATTATAACAAGCTCTTCAGAAACACGGGGAAATTAATTGCCTAAACCAAATTATAATAGGCTCTTAGAAGCACAGGTCAATACCTCATTCTGGGATGTGGATTCAGGCACAGCAAGCTTCAAATCCCCAGAGCCCGTAGAATCTTCAGATTGTGTCATCTGCTGCTTTTCTTTTACCATCTCAGTCACCTCATCAATTTCCATTTTTTCGACCTATTCAGGTATAGAAGCCATTTCGAAATTAATTGCTTAAAACAAATTATAAACAAGCTCTTAAGAAACACAGGGGAATACCTCATTCTGGGATATGGCTTCAGGCACAACAATCTTCGACTCTCCAGAAACTGTAGAATTTCCAGGTTGTGTCATCTGCTCCTGCTCTATTATTGACTTACACATCTCATCACCTTCCATTTCTTCAACCTATTCAGGCATAGGAACATTTCAAAACTTAATCACCTAAAGCAAATTACAACATGCTCTTTAAAAGCATAGGGCAATACCTCATTCTGCAAGGTGGCTTCAGGCACAGCAAGCTTTGACTCCCCAGATACTGTAGAATCTTCAGATTGTGTCATCTGCTGCTGTTCATTTACTGTCTTACACACCTCATCAACTTCCACTTTATTCACCTATTCAGGTATAGAAGCATTCCAAGTTTAATTACCTAAAACAAATTATAACAAGCCCTATAAAAGCATAGGGCAATACCTCAAGTGTGGCAGCTTCAGGCACAGCAAGCTTCGACTCTCCAAAAACCATAGAATCTTCAGGTTGTGTCATCTGTTGCTGCTGTTTTATAGTTTCACAAACCTCATCAACTTTCATTGTTTCTACCTATTCAGGTACAGGAGCTTTTCGAAATTAGATATCTAAATTGGAATGGTACTCAAGTGTCTGCAGCCTCTGAATAGCATGTAAATGTAAAAGATGAAGGTTGAGCCCTGGGGCTGAGGATGAAATAGTATAAGATAATAAAGAAACACATGCACATAGCCATGAAGTGGAATTGCCATATAAACTGAACATTTTTCTCTCAAATTTCATTTCATTCTCCTCTTTCCATAGAATCAACAATTACCCAAGAGTACTTTTTCAGTACTTCCACAGTAAAAAGATTGATCATGGAGTCATCAGATTGTCCAAAAGACTGCAAACCTGAAGCCAAAAGCAAGATACATTCCATTCATTTGGTGAAAGAATTAGAAATACAGAAAGGTGTACCTTGCCCTGTGATTTATCTCCAACAGCATCACACTTGGGCTCTTCGCTAATAGCAGAATCATCCAGTTGTGGCGATAGTTCTTTCACTGTTTCAGAAATCTCATTCACATCGTGTGGTTGAACCTACACAAATAGAAGCATACGTAAATTAAGCTGTGTACAAAATGGTGGCTGCAAGCAAAGATGCAAAACAGGAACACATAAAGGCCCTAGACGAAGTATGAGTTACAAAGAAAACAGGAATGACTCAACAGTAGAATTAGCATTCAACTCTTCAAGTACTGCCTGTAGCTCCTTCACTTCACAAGCATTGCTTACAATCTCTGATTTAACCTATATTCAGAGAGAGATGCATGTGGGATTTGTAAGCAAAATGGATGTAAAAATTAAAACAGTTAGCAGCCAGAGAGCATACTTCATCTTGTGATTCAACACCAGCACTGGCAGGATTCAGCTCACCAGGAACTGCAGTCATATCTTCAACTAAAGAATGTTCCTCTACTATTGCCAAAACTTCTGTAACAGTCTCAATTTTAACCTGTTTAAAGACAGAAGCATCCATACTTATGCAGTAGGAATAATATATTGCATGTAGCACAATGCAATGAGCAGAAAAACATTTAAGCAAGCAACCCAAGTATAAGACAAACCTCATCTAGTGATCCAGCTCCAGAAGCAGCAGAGTTTAACTCTTCAGACTCTTCAGCAACCACAGAATCTTCCAGTAATACTGGATGATCTTCAACTATTTCACAAACCTCATTTTCCTTCTTCGGTTCAGCCTAACATAAGAGGGGTGGGGTGGTTTGAATTAATCAGTAATACAGGAACGAAATCATACGTGCAGCCTCCGCAAGGAAAGAGATTCAGAAAGATATAAGAAAAAAAGGATGAAAAGAAGTGCTTTAATAGTCAGTAGAACCATAGTTTTTAAAACCGGACCGGGCCGGGAACCGGTGTAGGCTTGGGTTCATGGGTTCATGGGTCGGACCGGGGGTTCAATGGGTCGGACCGCATGTTTAAAAAATAATATTAATTATATAATATTACTAATAAATTTACATAATATCATAATTTGAATATAATTTATAACAAAAATCATTAATATAACCATTAAAATGTAAATATAAGTTTAGTAAAATAAAATAGGTACATTACAATATGTTTTTGTTTTTGTTTTAATTTTAAGTCGGCCGGTTTTCTCATGGGTTCAATTGGGTTCACCGGTCGGACCGGGAACCGGCCGGTTCAATCGGATTTTTTCTCTTTTAATGTGCAATTGGGTTTTTTGAAGGAACCGGACCGGGTGAGTGGCCGGTTCCCGGTCGAACCGGTCGAACCGGCCGGCCCGGTCCGGTTTTTAAAACTATGACTCAAACTCCCCTCAGCGGAGATCGGGACAGGAGGGAAGAGGAGGAGATTGGACCGACGCATTGACAGAAAATTTTCCAGTTTGCTAAATTACGAGNGGCCCGGTCCGGTTTTTAAAACTATGAGTAGAACCCACAAGCCCTACCTCAACCTGTACTTCAGCTCCAGGAACAACAGAACACAACTCTTCCGGTACAACAGAAGCTTCTCTTACTAACAATGGTTCCTCAGATACCACCTTCAATACAATCAAATTAAGGTAGAAAAATAAAAATTTAGACATTCACAACAAAATCGAAATGAATGAGCTAAGGAAAAGACAGTCATGCAATAGATGCAACAGGAGAAACAAATAGGATAAAGAAAGTCCAAAGTAGTCAAAGCACGGGATATGATCTAAATGGCATACCCTGTTCTGCGCATCACCTCCATCTCCATCAAGTTTTGATGTTTCGACACCTATAGAATCTTCATTAAGTACCAACTTTTCCCCCACCAATTCACAAACCTCACCAGTACAAGACCCCAAGTTGCACCCTGGTGGGATTGCACGGTGAGCTTCTTCATCAACTGGATCTGTGCTGGCATCAACTGGCTGTTCATGAACAGCAAGACCAATAGGAAGGGTCTCCAGTGTTGCCTACTCGAAAAGAGCACAGAAAATTTGTTACTGAAAATGGAATGATCAAATAGAACTCATAAAAATCTGTTACTGAAATTGCAGTATGATGCTATGAGCATAATTGACAAATGGAGGAGCACTACAAGGTGCATGTCAATTCAGTAATTGTTAGATGCATCACAAGGATATGGATGAACTGCTGAGAGTCCATAAAGCATGCCTTATCATGCAAATCAGCTATGGGCATATTAGACATTGATTCTCCAGCAAGTGGAGAATCATTTGGTGTGGCCAACTGCTGCTCCACTGCTACATGGGCCTCGATTACATCCAATCCCATGTCATGCCCAGGCAGAACTGTCTTGAGGGCCTCCTCGCTAACCTGACCTGGACCTGCATGTTCTTGTGGTGCATGGATAACATGGTCTCTCTGGGCAGTCTCTGGTACGACCTGCTCAGTAGTAACAGCATTAATGAAATTATTGCTAATAGGACTACAACTGATGCAATAACTGATGGACAAATAAAAGAAACAGAATCTAATTCATCATCTTTAAAACTCATTATAAAAAAGCCATAGGGCTCAAATAGTGTATGACGTTGTGCAAAAAGCATACTTCTTCCTGCATATCGCCTTCAGGCACATTAACCTTTGATTGTCCAACATCTGCAGAATCTTCAGCTGGTGTCAACCGTACAGCTGCTACGCAGACCTCGCTCATGCGTGACCCCAACTCACGTTCAGTTAAAATGGTAGGTGGTGGAGCCTCCTTATGAATGTGATCTGAAGCTACACTTTCTTGCATTTCATGGCTAGCATGATAAGCAGGGGCAGCATTAGGTTTGACCTATTCATTATTTAAAGCATTTAGAAACTTGTCCAGGCAACAATAGAATAAATAAATTGCTGAAAGTATGTAAAACAATTAAAGCAAAGTAAACAATACCGATCTGCTATCAACACAAGTAAGAAGACAACATGAATAAAGGGAAGGGGATAATAATAAGTAGCTCAACATATAAGGAATAAAGAAATATGAATGATTCAAACATTTGTGGCTCTGATGCCATACCTCAGGTAGAAAATCAGCTTCAGGCACAACGAATTTGGACTGTTTAGCAACTGCAGACTCTTCCACTAGTGCCACATTTCCTTCTGCTAATTCAGAAACCTCATTTACTTCAGGTACCAATTCAGACCTTGATAGATTCATATGGTCCTCCTCATTACTTTCATCAGAACTAGCATATCCCTGCAGTTCTGCGAGAGCATGACTAGCAAGAAGTGATTCTGATTTGACCTAAGCAGGACAGAAGCATTTAGATAATTGTTACTGATAATAAAATAGATGAGATTACCAACAATAATAACATAAATGAAAGCTGGGTGGAAAAGGAAAAACTGAAATAACCAAGAGTTATTTATCAGATGTTTAACTAGTAATGCCCAGTTGTAAACAAAAAGGAACCGAAGGAGAAGCAAAAAGAAAGTAATAGAAAATCAGGAATTCAAAGAGATTTAGAAGCTCACGGTCTATGAGATATACCTCAACCTTATCCTGTGAATCATTTCTAGGCACATTGGCTGCTGACTGTACAGCACCTGCAGAATCTTCAGGTAGTGCAGTCCTGTCATTAGCTTGACCTGAACAAGCATTTTCATGCGGATCCTGAATAGCAGGACTGACCGGAGCTATATCCAATTTGACCTACTCAGTAATAGAAGCAATAAAATTAGCAAGTCAAGGAGTACATATCTACTGATTAGTTATCGTGAGATATCATAAACAAGAGGTAATAATCCTCTAAGGAAATACCTCGCCCAGATATTCTGCCCCAGAAGTATGGAACTGTGCATTCCTGGCAACTGCAAAATCTGCAGGTGATTGATTATTCATATCCACAGAGACCTCGTCAGCAGTCTGCTCTATAGCCTGCATATTGTAAAGAGCCCAGAGGTTAGATCTTTCTAAGGACTTACACATCCAACAACAAGAAAGTGGCAGAACCACAAAAACAGAAAAGCAAACTTATATTTTGGCTGAAGATGAAATCTATATATATGTGAGAAACGAGTCACCAGGAGATTTACTAGGGCAATAGAGCATAAGAGTAAATACAAGAAATTAGGGATCAGATTTTACTGTTTCATTTTTATTTTTTTTAGTATAAAGAATTTCACTAATCTTGCACCGAGTAGATGCCAAACATTCCAAACTGCAATTTTTACTTTCTTTTTTTTCCCCTGAAAAAAGAACTGCAGTTAAGCAATTAACAGCATTTTTTATGCTGTCATTGGAGAATACAACATCCGCTTCACCCCATACTAGACAAGTGGTTGGCAAGGGGAATTTAGCCAGAATGCATAAGAGAAGCAATGACATGAAAGAAATATGTAAATAAAGAAAAATACATATCACCATACAACTGTATCAAAAATTTAGAATAAGTAAGAAATAACAGTGCTTTAAAAGTGAGGCATACATCAGTCACAAAATCAGCTTGTGGAACAGGTAAGTTTGACTCTTCAGCAACTATAGCATCATCCAGTAGCAGCAATTGCTCCTCTGATGCAGCATAGCAATCTTTGCTAGCCTCCAGATTAGGCTGCTAGATGACAGAAGGGTTTAGGCAGTCATTTACCAACATAAAAATAACATTTAACACTTTTCAGTTTGGAATACCTCCACCGAAATATCAGGTTGAGGAACAGTGGAATTTGATGCAGTGGCAACAGGACTTTCTGGGAGCCCCATTTGCACATCTTTTGCCTCACAGACTACATCTACAGTATCTGATTTTGCCTGTTCAGAGATGTAGGGGAACAGCATCAATTGAAAATAATTCTGTCAGCATCACCTGCTGAATCACAATTATGTGGATACAGCTAGTTTCTTATTTAACAAGATATATAAACACAGCATGAACACATAGAACATCATGAGATCCCTCCTTTGTCAAGTGCTTTTTTTAAACAAAAACATTTGTCCCTAAATTCTTGCCAAGAGTGTTTCCCTCCGCATATTCAGCACAAGTCCCCTTTTTTATGACTAGTTCCAACGCATTCACAATAACATTCGGCACTATTCACAATGAAATAATAAGTCTAAATGGTAGCCAGAAAACTCAAAACCATCCACTGTTACCAGTCTTGTAAGCTCAAAAATAATGGCATATCATAAGATTATTCAAATATAACAGATGAAAAGGGATGAAGGTTTAAAGAATGAAACAGAGATCTTATTACCCATTAGATGGTAGACAATTGATAAAACGAGCCATAGCAGATAGTGAGCCAATAAGGCATACCTCATCCAAAGAATTTTCACAGATAGAATCAACAGGATGATCCATTTGTTCCTTTACCATATCCTCATCAATTGGTTTTGTTTCACCCTGCTCAAAAGACTCCAATATTTTAAATATGCATGTACACATGTGAGAGACGACACCTAAGCATCAAATATTGACAAGCTCTCAAAAGTTCACCATATAGACAATTTACTATCAAATATGGAAAACCAGAATCAGATGCCACTATCATTTAATAGATAATGGTCCAATAGGACATACCTCATCCAACAAATCACCAAACACACAATTATCCTGATGCTCTGATTGCTCCATGGTATCTTCTATATCATTTACGAAGTTTGGTTTAGCCTGCTCATAGTTTCATGATTTCAAATATCCATTCCAAATAGGCATGTAAAGGATGATATCTATTCATCAAACACTGGGAACCTCTGCAAATTCAAAAAGTTATGCAGACAGAAGATATCTATTCATCAAACATAGTAATTTCCTCCCTTCTTTTATTTTCATTTTTTTGCTTCTGGTTTTCATTCAAAAAGAAAAAGAAAATAAAATCACAAGACAGATCAAAATACCATTGACACTTCATTCAGTGAACTCATACTTTCAAAAACATAGCTTTACATTTCATACTTCTTATTAGCAGCAAGGCATCCCATCCAGCAAGACAAAAGAAACATGCTGAGGGACTATCAAAGTGCATTGTAATTTAAAAATTGGAATGACTAGAAATTTGGTGAACTGAATAGGTTTCACTGGTACAGACACAATAAAATGTACCTCATCCTGAGGATCAGTTCCAAGGGCCTGCATTGGTGATCCTCCATTAATAGTAGAATTCTCAAGCAGTGCCAGCTGCTCCTCTTCTAATTCCAAAATATTGTTTCTAATCTCTGGCTCAGCCTGATAACACAAATAATTAAGCCATCTTTACTGAATAATAAAACATGTAGTTTAGATGAGATTTTCTAAGTACAAACTCTAGAGATATGTTACCAAGCATGCCAGGACATTCCTTTTACTTCGAGAAAAAGTAAGCATTGGTTAATCCCACAGGCAAAATTATAAAATATCACTGGACAAGGCGTTGCAGGCACTTTATTGAATATCATTGGTTAATCCCACATTTCTTCGATAAGGATCGACATGTTCTTTCGACAAATAAATGAAGCAAGAGAGATAAATACATATACTGAGAGATTAAGGCAGCAGATGAGTATTCACAGGATGATACTTAAAACAGCTTGCGACAATATTACAGATACCATGTCCAGAGAATCCGGCCCAGATGCAATGAAATTTGAATCTCTGTTAGCTGCTGATTCATCAAGTAGTGCCACACAGGTCACTTCTGCTGTCTCCAGATTAGATTGCTGCTAAATGCATATTCGCATGTTTATAACTTAAAATGGCATTGCAAAATAAGCACACCTGTAAATAGGTCTGGAAAAGACCAACCAACCTCAAAAACAGCCATCTCAGCACCCATTTCATGTAATAAGTCTCCACCTGTCAAGGAATCATTCCTCTCTGCTACTGCTGTTAAGGGGGATGATGAATCCACATTAATCAGAGAATAGTCTGATATAGCCAGCTTCTCGTTTACATTTTCAGAGACCCTGTTTGCCATCTCTGAATTAGCCTGAAAAATATATTTCATTTTTGAGATTGTTCCTTACCGAGAAAACAGCACAATCAACCTACAAACTAAACATGCACAACTGAAACCATTTCCTGAAGTAAAAATATAACCAACCTCAGAACCATCCATTTGACAACCCTCTTCACACAAGAAGCTGCCGCTATCTCCTTTCTCCATTAAGCCCTCATTCTTTTCTACCTGTGTTCCCAAGGTTGGTGAGGAATCAGAGTGGGTGGCAGCCTTCCGGTCAGCAACTTCAGAGGATTCTTCCATATCCACAGAGGTGCCAATTTTATGAGTAATGTCCATTTGATGACCCATTTCTTCTTCATCCTCCCCTGATTTGGCGACTTGTATTGGACTGTTAGCTGCACTTTTCTCATTAGTCAGATTGAAATCCATATTGCAAAGCTTTTCAACAGACTCAGGCAGCAATGCTCCAAATTCCGGAGAGCTGGATTTGCAATGAGCCTCAGCAGTAACAGCCCCAGTATTTTCTACTCTCTCTGGCTGCTGCACCACTGAACTTTGCCCACAACTGGTTTTAGCAAATTCATCAGTGTCATATTCACCAGTAGGTAAGACATCAATAAAATCTTGCTGAGAGGGCACTTTCTCCTCATCATTTACATCATGATCCAGATTTACATCATCACTTTTTACCTCCGGAACCTCTTGAATTTCACCATGAACTTCTTCAGAAGCTTCAGGATGCACTTGACTTTTGCCATCAGAAGCAGGAACTCTCGTGCAGGGGTCATCATTGTTTTGTTCAACACTATTAGTTGCATGAAGAGCTTCTGTCTTGCTCTCTACAATCAAGTTATCACTAGAATCCTTTCTTAAATGAACTTCAGAGCTAAAGTCTTGATTCAAAACACCATCAATGACCTCAGTTGATTTCCCATCTGCCACTAAAGTCACTGTCTCTAAACCTATAGCCGAATTTGCCTTATAAGCAGAGGTAGCACTAATTTTAACATCATCTGCAACAGTAACAGATGACATTCGAACATTCATGCCCCTTTGATCAAATGACTCCCCTTCCTGATTTTGTGGCAACAATCTTTTAGGTATCTCAAATCCAGGAGGAACAGCAGGCATTTCCTCCAAGCTTTCCTCAATAACCTGCTTTGGGAAAGGTAAAACCCCTTTTCTCTCCATTGTCTCATGTACACCAGCAGCTTCTCTCCCAGATTGATCATCCCTGCTTTCAAACGGAAGGTTCACTGTAGCAGCAACAACTGAAGCAGATAATTGTACTTTATCTTCTGAATACTTACCCCTAGTCACATCAGTTGTGGTACTTCCTGTGACTGACAGAGGTGGGGAATCCCGGATATCGCCCTCTGGTCGATCACCAACCTTAGTTTTGGATGCAGATAAAATTTCTTTCATCATAGAAGCAACATACCGCACATTATGCCCAATCTTGGAGTTTGTGGATTGTTTTCCTCTGGAAGAATTGTCTGAAATAACAGATTTTGTATCCTGAACTGATGCATGAGGGGCGGGAAGCCCACATACCCTCTCCCTAGTTCCCTCAATAAACCCATGAGGGTAGTCCACTTCTTTGCCTATCACAACAGAACTGGGGTTTCCTGCAGAAGTAGATTCAGGAACAAGTACCATTGCAGAGCCAGTGGATCCAGTTGCAGCAGTGGCTTCAGGCCCTAATGAGTTGGGCTTATTTTGCAACTGCTCAGGCAGTTTTAGATCCTGACCAGCACCTCCTGAAGAAGTATCAGTAACAGAAATCTTTCTCCTTCCCCGACGACGTGGTGCTTCTGCTAGAATTTGAGTCATTGGACTGTGAATCTTTCGTCTTCTCCCCCTCTCTTGTGTTGCAACAGGTTTTTCTTGGCTTGCAAGAAGAGTGTTAGTGAGGTCAGGCTGTGAAGCATCAGGGGGAGGGGCCATGGATGGTGGATTTGGCTGAACCTTGGATGCAACTCCACCAGGATGTTCATTCGTTATCCCGATATTTTCCAAAGGTGCTTCTGCTCGACTCTGAACCCGGCGTCTTTGCCCTCTCTCTTGTGTTGGCAGGGGAGAAGAAGGAAGAACAGTTGCAGATTGAGAACCAGAAGAAGAAGATGCCAATGAAGGACTTGGCTGACAGTTGGAAGTAAGCCCAGCAATAGGATGCGTTGCTATCACATCCTGAGGTGCTTGTATGCGAGTCTTCCTTCGCTGTCCTTTCTCTTGCATTGGAACAGGAGGGCCAACAACTGCAGATTCAGAACCAGTGGCAGGAGAAGCAGTAGGAGGATTTGGTTGTGAACTGACAGTCACCCCAGCTATTGGATTATTTGGTGATGCCACCACACTACCTTCCTGTGAAGTAAATGTTGGCGATGAATTTAGAGAAGAAGTTGCTAGTGAGCTAGAGATGATTCCTTCCTGTGACTCTACATTAAGTTTTCCAGTTTCAGGAGAATGCTGAACAGGAACGGCAGAAGAAGATATGTTTGTCGCTGCTCTTTTTGGCCTCCCACGTCCTCGTTTAGCTGGAGTTGTTGAATTATTGGTTGGTGGCACCGTGGAGGCTGAAGTAGAATGCAGTGAAACTGAAGATTCCACATGTTTACCAATTGTTACAGACTCAATTGCTTTTGAGGGCAAATTTGTTCTATCCTCTGGATTGGGAGATCCAGGAGAGTCAACTTGGCACATTCTCTCAAATTCCTCTTCAGTCATTTGCTCCTCATAAGATCGCACCTGAGAAAGGAATATATGATGTGAAACTAAAGATGTTAGCTTCAAAGGACAACAAACAATACAAGATACATTCAGGTGTTACCCAAAAATACTAGATCACCAACCTCTCTTGCCCTTTTCCCCCTTCCATAGTGTTGAGTATCAAGGCCACCATACACAGACTTCCGTTTAAGTCCTACATTTGAAGATGCACCAGTCTTTGGGGTTTCAAAAACCTTCATCACTTCAAAGAACGCTTTCAAGTCCTCATGAGTTACAAGGCGTGGAGGCAAGGGTAGCAAAGGCCTGGAAACATCTTTTCCCTGTGCTTGTACCAATTTTGACCACAATGCCTGGGAATAAAATTCAAAATGCTTCTCAAGAACTAACCCACCACACCAACAGAACCAGCAAAAGCAACTGAAACATAAAATAACATCGAAAACACATACCATCTCTTCTTCACGCCTTTTTCTATCAACTGATTCAAATATATCAATCTCTGATTCACTGCAAGAATAAACAGAGTAGATATTTTCAATATCAGAATTATATGTGCGCAAAAAGCTAAAGGTACTAAAAAGTGCAACTAGAAACTTGATACCACTGATACCATTCCATATAGTTAACCAACAAAGAATTTAAACTTGACCAGGTAACTGAAATAGCTAAAGCACAAAAACCCAGTACAAAGAACTGAAAAGACAAACAGCTAGAGAGGGAAACTTATTTTTAAAGCTGCCTGTGGCCTGTCAATGCCAGAATCCTAGGTTAAAAAGCCAAGACAAAAAAGACTCCTCGTTTCAAAATTCAACCGTGATACAGGAGAGAATCTAGATAAACATTCCCATTTAATTGATATCCAATTTCTCAGCTTTCTGAATAAATGAAGAAAAAAGTTTCAAACTATCATGTATCATCAAAACACCAGCAAGACAGACCTCCGAGCTATCAAGTCATTGAGAGCATCATCATCTAAAACTGGAGCATCTTCCTCTTTCTTACACTCCCGTAGGAGCGACTCCAAGTACTCCCTCCTATCTTCCGCACTGTCAAACATGATAAATGACAAATAATTAACTTAGAGATTGTATTAAAATTCTACAGAGACCAAAAACCGAAAAACAAGTCAAGCTTAAGTATTACCCTGATTTACCTTGTGTTATTATCAAAGAAGCCAGCTGTAATGCTCTGATTGGCCACTCCAAGCTTGTGCTCTGCTGCAGCCCTAACTTGCTCCTCTACGGTTTGAACCTAGAAAAATTAGCAGGAAAATGTCATCAAACTATAGTAACTTGTGAGCAGTAGACACAAACTTCAACATAAGAGTAATGGTTTCCTCAATGTAAGAAATTCAGCAATCAGAAAGTGCACAACTGCATAATATACTAACACTTTTCTTAGCTGTATTGAAAACCTTTCTAGATCCCAAAGTGGTATTGAGGAGACAGAAGAACAATGAAATGAACAGGAAATCCTTCCACCTCAACAAAAATATGGCAAACATCTAGTCACTGACCTTAAAGCATACAATCACAAGAGACGAATACAAGAAAATGAACATACAATTTATGGATATCCACAAACACAATACTTCCAACTCAAAGAATTATTTTCAACATAGAACATGTAAAGAAGTGCACTAACAGTTTCAAATCTAAGAACAAGCACATCCTTTTTCTGGCCAATCCTGTGAGCCCTTGCTTGTGCTTGGAGATCAACCTATCATATCATGATTAAAAAACAGAATGAGAATCACTCCGAGCATCTTATCAAGCAAATTGGGTAATGAAGATGAGTAATTTCATGTCTTGCCTGAGGATTCCAATCAGTGTCAAATATAATGACCGTATCTGCAGCTTGAAGATTCACTCCAACACCCCCTGCTCGAATGCTGACTCAAAAGGAAGAACCCACGAATCCAGTTTAAGGAAAAAAGTGAACCATAAGGGGAACACAAGTCAATAGTTTCAATCAGCAAGCTCCTTGAGAGCTTTAAAAATGGTAAGCCAAACAAATTCTAAAATCATTTTTCCCTGATGTGTAAAGAATCCATAATTAGTAGATAATTACCTGAGAAGAAATATAAAAAAGGGAGAATTTGGTTGGTTGAACAATTCAATAAGAGCACCACGATCACCACCAGAAGTGTGGCCATCTAATCGAAGATATCGATACTGCTTTAAGTTGAGATATTCCTCCATCACATCAAGCAGCCTTGTCATGGTAGAAAAGAAAAGAACCTGAAAGAAAAGGTGATAACAAGATCCTCGATGATAAACTTACCATATAAACATAAACATTTTCTTAAATAGTTAGCTTGAGTACAAACCAAATCAATATCAAGTATCATAAAAAACCACCACCACATCACAAAAGACCTTTCATTAGCAAAGAACAAACATCGAAATTTTAATAAAGCCTATGAAAAATTAGATAGACAACATAAGGAATTTCTTTGACATAGCATCCATCATAGAAATCAAGACAAGATATATGGTCAGCACTGACAATCCAGACACCAAACGCAGCAAACAATCATACCCGATGATCAGTTGCCTTCAGTTTGGGTAGCAGCCGATCCAACATCTCAAGTTTCCCACAAAGTCTAATGATTGGACGTAGATAATGCTTTGGTATCAAATTATCAACCTGAATTTGGTCATAAATAGGTTACGGTTACTCCCCCATATCAAGTTGTTTTTCAAGAATAAGTAATTGATACATGCAACTCTGGACTGTAATCACAATAATATTAATTCGCTGAGTTATAGATTTCAATACATAATTGCAAGAACTAGTTTTCCCCACAGGTTTGGGGTAAAATAAGGTGAATGGAAGGGAAGGGGAAAGGAGGTGACCTTATTAGGTAAAATTTTTACTTCCGTTACCCTCCTAGAGCCCCTTTTTTCAAACCTCAAACCAGGGTTTAATGAAGGTAAAAAATGTGAATGTCCAAATTAATCCTATTTTTCAGTTAAAAACTCATATAAAGGACAATATAGTCAAATAGCTTAAAATTGTTCCCTCCATTCCCTTCCCTTCCCCTTATTAAGTATTGTACAAACAAGGTTAAAACTTCACTTCAATTCACCTCCATTATTTTCCCTTCCCTTCCCTTCCCTTCCCTCCCTTAACCTCGATCCAAACAAGGGGTAAATTTCATTAGTTACCCCAGTGACATAAATTAGTTCTTTCTTTAAATAGCTAAAAAAGGTAAAAGCATACCTCCTCTGCATGAAGCTGGCTCAGATATGGATGATTGCATATGTTACGAAGCTCCATGACAGAATTCTGCACTGATCGTGCCTGGAAAAATTAAGTTAAAGTAAGCTAATGACAGCCCACAAAAAGAAAATGGAATATCATATATGAAATGTTACAGATAAAAAGCAGACCTTTGAAGTCCCAAGTGACCCGAGATTTTCCTCAACCCTCTTCATCAAAAGCTTTTGATATGCAGAGGGCTCACACCTTACAAGCCTTTCAATCTTTTCAGGCAGTTCATTTTCAACCTATGTAGAGTGAAATGGATGTATAACAATAAGATATAGTTGTTCATCACACAATGTAAACACTGGGGGGTAACCCAGTAATTACATCCAATGGCAGATATTTGTCTCCAGATAACATCAGTTAAGAAAACATATATAAAATAAAGGTTTTTTCGCCAGATAAGATGGACTGGTTGAATGCCATACTTCATACTCTTGAATCATGATAGAAGTATATTACTAATAACCTTATGTTTCAGCCTTCGAAGGACAAATGGTCTAAGGACTTGGTGAAGACGGTTTATAATCAAAAGATTCTCCTCCTCAGAAAGCAATGCCTAGACATGAGGGCAATAACAGATAAGAATACACACACACATATATATATCCATATCAATGAAACAATCTGCCTAAAAATAAACAAATAAAGGCTCACTTCCTCGGCTGAACTATCACCATTGCTTTCAAATGGTTTGTTAAACCATTGAGAGAAATCCTCTGATGAGTTGAAAATGCTTGGCAATAAGAAGTTAAGCAATGCCCATAGCTCCTCAAGATTATTCTGGAAAATTGTTTACATATACAATAAGCATCTTCCATCAATATCAGATATGGAAAATAAGAGAGACAAAATCTTGCATTAGTTTATGACCAAGTCATTTGACATATGAACCAAGCATTACAAGAATAAAGTATTAAAAATAGTCCAATACACATTCTTTGTAGATAGATTAACCAAGCATGATAAGAAGCAAAACTAACAAATTAAGTAAAACATTTAAATAATTAGGCTAAACCTGCAATGGTGTCCCAGTTAATAGCAATCGGTGGGAACTCCGGTAGTGCTTCAGGTCAGCATTTAACTTGCAGGAAGCATTCTTAATTCGATGCCCTTCATCAATTATGATATAATGCCAATGTAATTTGCTTAATTTTGGTCTGTCATGCTTGTTCATCAGATACTCATACGTAGTCAACAGAACGTTAAATTTCTGATGAACAATCTTTTCCCTGTATATAAAGACAAGGAGTCATATCTCTCGTATTCAGATCACCTTCTCCAGCTTTTGCTTAGTATACACATAGTGATGGCAAAAGCAACAAAATCATCAGGTTTGGTACACTTGCTTTAGTTCCATAACAGGAAGATTATCTAGATTTGTGAGTTCTTACTTGAACAACCGACGTCTTTCCTCCGGTGGTCCAGCATAGACAATTTTGTGCACTGCAGGGGCCCAAAAGTTTATTTCTGACTCCCAACCAGGCAGAACTGAGGATGGAACCACAACCAAGAAAGGTCCTCTATCGTTTTTGGTTTCCATCAGATAACAAATCAGAGAGATCACCTATAAAAGAAATATTATGCATATATCTTTTACATGATAGTTCTAGACAACTTGTAGGTTGACAAATCGAGTGTAATAAAACAAATGAGCCTTTCACCAACCTGAACAGTTTTACCAAGGCCCATCTCATCAGCAAGGATTCCATTCAAATGATTATTGTACAATGACACTAACCATCTCAGACCATTCATTTGGTACCTATAGGCCAAAAATTTACGCAATAAGAAAAGGAACAGCAAAGAAAGGCATACTCCTACTGAACTTGGACAAGATAAAAAATAACTGTCTTGTATGTTTGGTATTAAAGAAAACTAATATCATTCCTTCAGTATTTACTACTATTGCCCTGCCAAAAGGGGATAAAAGAGATGAAATGGCAGATTTTCCATAACACAAAGAACAAGCTCTACTTACTCTCTCAATTTCCCACCGTGAAGCATAGAAGGCTGTTCTGCAATACTCTCTTTTATACTGCATTAAGACAATTTTGTTGAGTGATATAGTGATCTGAGAAATTGGAACTGTCAACTATACCATTAAATAGGACTGTAAATTCAAAAAGGATTCTTGCATTTAAATCAAAATTTATTCTCTAAAAGCAGTCTTCTCTTCATGTATACACTAATCTAAAACTTAGTAGACTAGGCAGAGCCATCCACACCTGTGAGCCATCAGGTAGTATTTTTCATTGCTTTCTTTATAATGCTGCAACACAAATTCATAAAGCAAATGAGCCAAAAGAAAGCATGTTATCAATAACTGTAAACTGAACAGTTAAAAAGTTTCCTTCTTGGCTTAAGGGTAAATGAACTGTAATATGTTGCCTACTTTTGCCTGGTCACTTTCATCGTCATTTTCAGCAGCAGTCTCACTGTTCTCCAGAAAGCTTTCAGTTTGCATCTCTTCTGCATCATGCTCAGAGGATCTTGCTACAGCCTTAGCATTTTGTAGCTTGGATCCAAGCTTTTGCAGATATTTCTCAGTTTCCTTGAGTAATTGCTTTACACGGTCTGATTTTGCATCCTGCAATCAGCAAATATTTCCTTAAAGCAATAGTAAGAAATCACAACAATAAACTAGGGAAGTCAAGAATACAGCAAGCTTATACCTGCACCATGCGCAAGTATCCTTCAACATCATTGATCTTCAGAAGAGTAATCTTCTCGCGTTGAATCCTGTCAATCTTCTCCCTATGTATTCTTTCCTTTCTTTTGTGAAGCTCCTTCACATATCTATTGAATCCCTTCAAACGTTCCCTCTTAGCTTTAAAAGCATCTTCTAATCGTTCCCTGAGTTAAAATTACAGAAAATTTGCTAAGGATAGAAACAGTTCAAATCAACCTCTATAGGTCGTAGATGTCTATAATATATATAAATATATATCTATACATAATGAAGAGTAAATTTTTTTAGCATATATATTAAAGAGTAGATTGCAGAAGAAGGGATAAGAACATACTTATGAACTTCTATATCGCTGAAAAATTCCTTCTGCCTCTCACGGATTCTTTTCTGCCGCTCTTCCTTCATTTTCTGCTCATATTTTTCAATTTGTTTTATCCTCCTCCCATGTCTGTGCTTTTTGAATGATCTCAAATTGTCCATATCAGTTACAATAGGCTTGAAGAAGTCACCTAGGAAATCGCTAAAAAAATAAAGACAGATGTCAATTAAACAAACATAAATTTGCTAAGAACCTCATAATATTAAAATAATAATAATAATAATAATAATAATAACGCATACTAGGCAGGTAAATACCTTCGTAGGCGTCGTTGAAGGGCCAGTAGCTGAAGTTTCTTCAATTCAATGACACTTTTGGTCTTCGCTGATATGTCCTCAGACAAGCTCACTGTTTTCTGCAAAATAATTAAGCGCAAAGGTTATGAATCTGGTAAGGAATAACTAAAGCAAACAAGAAATTTCAAGGCATGTAAGCATTCAAGCGTCCAAGCTCCACAAAGAATCTATGCAGAATTGAAATTTGAAACCAGAAGACAATTTGATAAGCACATCAAGGAAGCAGAAGGAAACTAAAAAGTCAAAGGATAACATTGGGTGTATAGAAGTTAATGGAAAGCATGTTAAACCATGTCCATTACGAAGGAACCTAACAATAAAGATACAATCACAAACAGCCCCAAACATGAAACTTTGTAGATATGGATAAACTCAAATCACACAACAGCCAGAGGTTCATATCCAAAAATGCAAATACATCCATGAACTATGTTACAGAAAAATACTTATGCAGCAGTTCATTGTTATATTGGCCATCTCCTCTAGGTATCATTTCAAATTTCCACACGGTGAGACATGCTGGATATCCTTGACCAAATCTTGCCCTGAGGCCATGAATGCCCTAATATCAGCATGAAGTAGGGCCTTCCAAGCATACATCAACCACCCAATAGCCTAAGAATCCTGAGAAATCCCATTGGCCCAGACTACAAGGATTTCAAAGATGCTATATAACTGCCATAACCATAAATGAGCAAACTTGGCCTCCTATTCTTCTATATGTATCAGAATCTCCAGAACCTCCCTTGGGAACCTTGTAATTCTACTAAACTCCAGGGGCAGAATTGGGATCCTCGATAGGTTAGACGCCAGGGACCAAAAACACCCACAGGACCCCTGATGCTTGAACAATCTGAGATGCCCCAAAAGCCCCAATAACCCTTGTATCCCTTATCTTCATTACCAACAACACCACACCTGAGGTAACTAGGACCCCTCAAATGGCTCTACACCACAAACATCTGTGACCTACTAAATGGAAACTAGTACAGCCCTGAGTGCTTAGGATATTCAAAACAGCACCCGGGAAAAAAAATCTGTTGTTGCCCCAATGCCCCATGACTGGCAAGGCAACTCAGCACCTGTTCCTCCCACTGCCGCCCCCTCCTCCTCCTTTTCCCACATACAAAATATAAAGATACAATACAATCAAAACATACAGTTTGCAAAGGAGAAGCGCATACTATTACAGAACGAACCTTTAAATGATCAAAACAACGGGAAATTCTTTGTTCAGTCTTCTGCTGTTTCAGTAAATGATTTTGCTCCACTAAGAATTTCCTTTTCTGCAGATCCATAACCCACTTCTCCAACATGGTGTACTTTGGAGGTGGTAAAAATATAGAAGCAGACTCATCCTCCCCTTCTTCATCCGTCGATTTTTCTACCACTGAAAAAGAATTGGTTTTTACTTGTGCAATACTTCCTATCAGTCACCCTAAAGCATATTGTGACTTTAACATGAGTTCTTACCATGAGGCACCTCTTTGAGAATCTCAGTGTAACCATCTGTTCCAGATACTATTTGATGTTCAACATTACTTACTGAGACTGGCTTTGAATGTTCTCTTCAGAAAATAAACAGAAACCATACTGAGTGCATCAATCCATTAATACCATTTTTTTTTTTGAGGAAATGGCAAGGACCACTAATGCATACCTGACAGTAGATGATGCTAATGAGCCTCCAGGAGCTTCACCAAGGACACCAAAACTACCACGCTTGAAAGTTTCCAAATTCACCTGTTGATTCAACACAGCTTGCGGAGAGGCTAGAATAGTCTTGACACCATGTATATTATCCCTCCCCAAACTGCCTGGCCCATTACTAGCAGCCAGATTCACTGTACTTGGAGAATTTATATTCTTCAATTCTGTCGGCAGAATTGTCCTGGATTCTGCATTTTGTTGCATTTGAATGCCAAAGTTCCTATTATTTTCTAGCATTGTTGGACCCTTGGCTTCACCTACTGACAAGTGGGTAGCAGGAAGACTTCCAGCTGAAGAAAAACCAAGAAGAATCTTCTCATTTTCTCCACATTGTTCACTCTTCTAAATGGCATCACAAGATCAGGAGGTTTACCTGGCTCGTTAGATGGTGGTGAATTGCCTTTCTGGTCTGGCTCTTGACGAAGTCCACCCAAAGCACTTCCTACTGTTCACAATCAATCAATCCAAACAGCAGCTGAAAGAAGATTATTCATCCAAAGAAAAAGAGAAAGAGAATCTATCTACCATCTCTGAGGGAGATGTTTCCAAGGGCTATTTCAAGATGCAATTGCTTCGGCGTCAAACCATTTCTGTAAGAAATGAACAACAACATAAGATGAACTAGTATTTTTTACATTTTCAACCATAATTGATATAATAAGAGTTTAATGAGCCAGTTGAGACCTAAATGCTAAAAAAACAAGGCATTGTGCTCTGAGCTGCTTCAGCTGCTGCTCATTGAAAGGAGCACCAGGTACTGCAGAAGCCCTGGAAACAAGCGATTTTCCAGCATCTCTAACAGCTGCACTTCTAGGCACACGTGTTTCTTGAATGATAGGGTTCCTACCATCCTGTAAAGAAACCAGCAGTTACTATTATTTTACAGATGTCGGCCACAATAACGAAGTCTTTTGCCACATGGCAACAGCAAAATTATTGTCGTGACATAAAACCATTTTATTCAGAAAGGAAAAAGGGATCAAAGGTTAAAATAAAAAAAACAATTAACTGCAGTCTCAGATATCAGACAGATGTTTGTCATTTATAGATACAAGGTCATATTGCACATAAGCTGTAAACTACCTCTTTATCAATGATAAACCAATAACAGAAAGCACAATGAAACTTCCCTTTCACATTCTCTATATAATCTACTAAAAGATCTATAGCTCTTTTTGAGAAGTAGCCCTAGAAAACCACAATGAACTACCTATTTAACCCATTTATTCTGGCTGACCCAATCACCCACACCATCCACCTGCCAAAGTTGCACTCTTCATTTTCCCTTTGAAATTCAATTTGGAAAAGAGAACAACCAAAAAAATGACTGGAAGTAAACCCTAAGGCATTCACTCAACACTGAGAAGCAATATATGTCTAACCTCCACAGACCCATAGCTCACCTGTAATTCTAGTAAGTGCAAACAGCATTAAAGACTGCAGAAAAACTAATTCAAGCTTCATCCATACTGTAAAAGTTGCACAACCTATCCAGCCACAAACTAAGATTATCGCAGAAATGGATTTGTCATAAGCAACCAGCTTTCTACTTTCCCTAATAGATCAAATAAAAGCTTGTGAAGAGAAATGGAGTACTTAGTGTCTCACTCACACCAGATGGTTCAAAAGGGGAAGAACTTGCAGCACTGAAGCGATCGATGTTCCTTTGCTCATGAACTTTTGTGGCTAGATCATGGTTCTCATACAGAGAACTATGGGGCTGAATTTGATCATCTTGCTTTAACCTAAGAGAGGACGGAAGAAGCTCCATCTGACTGGTACCCTGGGCTATATTAAAGTTTGCCTGATCAACACCTCTTACAAGGAACCCTGGTGCATCAACTTTGCTCATTTTCCCCTTCCTTGGATTAACTAAATTATTATTGTCAAGTTTCTGAAGGTCCTCGGCATGAGATTCCATGACTGTTGACGAGTCCCCCCTTTTCCTCTTAGGATCAACTTTTTTGCCATCTTTTTGATTACCTTGTTTTGAATAACTTACAGAATCCCGCCTCTCCTGAGACTGTGAATTGGCAGACCTGGTTTCCAAACTAGAGGGACTTTCTTGATTAAATGATTGGTTACTCCGATGAGTCAAAGACCCTTGATAATACTCATGGCCCCCTGAGCTTGGACCAACAACTGCCTTGCCTGATGCCAAAGTGCTGCTCTTGGACATATCATGTTCAGCCATGCCTGTGTTAGTGCTTGTCAACATCCCAGCCGCCTGAAAAGATTCTGCAAAAAATTGCCACGTCCAAAGTTGATTAAAAGACTTGCTGTGGTGTAAAAAATCCTCAAAAAGACATATCTATAGAAGATTTCTACCTGTATGTTTAGATGTTGTACAATCTCCCATTTGAGGACCAGCGGATAATGAATTCCGAGAAGACTTTAGAGCCTCTATATCTAAACCATGTTGACTAATTACAGTCTCCATAGCCCTTTTGGTCAAGGAAATGCATTAGAATTTACTTTAACACCAAAAACAAGTCCATCCTACAGCTCAGACTAATACAAGTTTTGATGCAGACCATTGAAACAAATTGCAATAATAAAATGCCAAAATAAATGAAAAGAACAAAAAGAAACAAGTTTCAGCAATTTATCAGATATGCTAGAGGACAGATCTGCTGGACCACTATGAAAATTGCACTTAATTTTTACTTATGAGTGGCTTGCAATACTACAAGGCATCAAACATCACGGTGGGCATAATTCTCTATCCTATCCAGTAAACTAAAACATATGATGGCAATTAACTACTGATTCTCGATAAATAATCCCATATTGGATTTAAGGTTTTGTTGTGCCATGTCTTCAAGGCTTTAACTAACAACATGATATCACAACTTAGAATCAAACTTGGACACTTTAATTTAGAAAACTAAAGCATTGCTATTTGTGAGCCATATACATTATCAAAGTACTTTCGTATTACATAACTTTAAAGAGTCAGAAATGATGCTTGCTTTTTTTCTGTTAAATATGAAAGAATCCTTTAAAAGCCACCAAGAAGTCATCAAAAAACAGATTAAAGAAAAGGACAAGGAAAACAAAAATATACAATGATATACCCGCATTAAAGGATGTGAAGGTTGCTGATCATTCAAAAGGATTACATGAAACATCTTGGTTATATTCCCAAGTATAACAAAAATCTACAGACCTGAAAGTTCTTCCTGTGAGCTTTTATACACAACCCAATAAAAGGAAAAAAAAAAAACTCCTGTTCCTCTCTCTCTGCAGTCCAAAAGATGGACGGAAAAAATAGGCTACATTAAGACATCTATTACAATGAATAATTTATGCCTCTAAGATAATAAATTATAGAAGATTCAGGAATTTCTTGATGCATAAATATTTCAGTATCAAAATTCAATGCAATCTCATATTTTGGGGGACTCAACGTCTCAGATTTAGAGTCTTCAATCTGACCATCATTCTCAAAAAAGATTGCAGCAAATTGTTAACCCATACAATGCAAGCACAATAACAAATTATAACACAAATGGATAAGTGATCCCACCTCGATATCACTTGGTATGGCATTGAATGCTCTTTACCACTTGATTTCATGTGCTGTAAAATCTGAAATAGGCACATCCAACGCAAAAGTGCTAAGTCAGGCCACCATCAAATGCAAAAGCCAGCAAAAGATTACTCGACTACCCACAAGAGAAACACCTACCACATAAAGCTTCGTGGCCAGTTTTCCAGGCTCATCTTTTGATTCTTGGATGAGCTTCTGGAGGAACTTAGCTGCCTCCAACTCTACATTCTGTGGCGATGCCATCTTCCAGCTACACTTCACTGATGAGGAGAAGGGAAAGGGGAGACTCCCCCTAAGAATATTTCAGTCCCGTATCCTCTGTCAGAGCTATATTACTGTAAGAAGTCAGGTGCTCTGAAATACTATATTCTCATGTATATTTAATACCCAAATTATACCAAAAATGCCAACAAAGGAAATAATTCCCACTCAAATACGATGCTCAAAAATACCATGTAAAGAAATAAGTTCCTAGATTCTCACTTAGTTGTGAAGACCCAACGATTCTACCTTCTACATTGATTTAAGTGGAGACTGAAAATGGAAGACGGACGCAAGCTAGAGAAATTAAAGATCAATATTAAATGCAACAAAAATGCAGCAGATTCAGCGCCATGTAGGAGCTTATTGAAGCATCGGTCCAGCCAAGTGAGCTGAAAGTAGCGCTTCTATGCTACGGAGTAAGAACGCTACTCCATGAGAATGCGGGATAAACGATTTAAGTGCCAAACTGAGGCAGCGCCACCAAGATCGAGGTAGAAACCCTAAAGTCCTGAATTTCTCTGGGATCAGGGTTTTGATCGGCCAATCGGAACAATCGAGGACTGGAAAAAACAAGCCGAAAGAGGAGAGAAGCAGCGAGCGCGATGACAAAAGCGATTATTGCGAGGAGCACTGAAACCGTACCCAGTGAAAGTTTCCCGTCCGAGCTCACATGACGATCACCGAGGCAATACAGAGAGAGAGCTTCACTGTGAAAGGGAGGAAGAGAGGAGACTGAAATTTCTGTTTTTTTCGCCTGGGCGCAGGCCCACTGTTTTTACCTATTGACGTACCTCAAGTACCTGGGCCGGGAATCGTGAGCCCGATTATACGCTTCGTACCGTGGACCAGTTTACATTGACGGATTAGGCCCCGATTCTCTCATGTGTTTTGGAGCTACCCGTCTCTTGAAAATTATGAGAACAAATCTATTTTGCTTTGTTAGATCTTCGCCCGATAGTCTAAATTAATAGTTAATGATATCTAATTTTCTCTATGATATCTTCCTGATATTCTTATTAATTTCTGGTGTAAATTATGAAATTATAATTCTCAAATATTGACTTTTCATACGGTAAAATGACTCGGGCTTACCATGTTCACTCTCAACGTATGTGGACGATGGGTCCTCAAATCGAGAACAAAGCTAGGGCCGCGAAAGAGAGAGGGGATTGGTGGCTGGAACTCTTGAACATGCCTCTTGAGTGTATCGTATCATTCAGTGCAGCTTGCTTTGAAGGGGGTCAACTCGTTAGCAAGTTAATAGTATGCAGTATGTCGGTTTCAGAATTCGAAACTATTAACGGCCGATATTTGAGGATCAATGATGGGACTCGTGGTATGTAATACATCACCCAATAAAATTAATTGGTTATTAATATGTTAGACATTGTCATGCTATCTCCAAAAATTGAAACTATAGGTGGTGGGTCATGCTCATGGTTTTAAAAATCAGACTAGGCCAATTAGTTCAGTTAGGAATGGCCTCTCACCCGATCTAGTTTCTAGAATTAATCTAATTGCACTTTAAATGCAATCAACTATGATTGAACCGCTCAATTTCCGGTCAAACCAACGAACCCAAATGAACTTGTGGAAGAATCAACAAATTTAAAATTAAAAAATAATGACATATTATAATATACTTACTTTATTTTACTATATTTATATTTATACTTTATGTTAAACTTATTATTAATAATACAGTGGATACATTATGTATTTTATTATAGATCATCATCAAATTATAGTATTATATCAAATTATTAACAATATAATACTATAATATTATTTATTAAATATACAATTCGACTCATTAAATATTCGATTTGAGCCACGGGTGATCGCTCACCTTCCTAGTCTTGATTGAAGTCGTATGAAAGGTTGCCTTATTCTCTGATTCTTGTACACCATCCCAGTTGAATCGTGATTTGGAGCAACCGCCGCGCTTGAGTGGTTCGATGCGAATGACTTACGGGAGATACTATAAGAGGTCCATCTCTTACCGGAGTTGGCCGCTAACTAGAAAAGTGATGGGCGAAACTAAAATTTCATTCCATGACTAGATCGGAAGAACTGCAAACATCTCTTTGTCGTGTGAATCGCACGGCACTTGTCAGTTATTACATTGAGATGATACATACAGACAGGGGAACAAGGGAACTCGCATTTTCTTCCCTTACCATCACTACCACTGATTACCCGGCCTCGTCGTCACTCCACCACACGTATAAGGCCCCATCTCGTTCCTGAATAGTTCTCATCCTCTTCCATATCTCACAATTCAACTTAGAAAACCCTGCACAGTACAACTACTATGGCATCATTTTATATACTGATCTGCGGTGCTCATGTTTTACCTGCAAGATGAGATTTCCCTTACCAGTATTGAAGAGCGGGTCCAAGTTGACTTTATAACTGTATCCGAGGAAAGCTTCAAGTTCGACGGGCTTTACACTGATTATCTCTCTCACCATGGAATCGAATGCCAACAAAAATAATATGAAAGAGTACCATCATAACTGATCCAGCCTTCCTAGCATGCCTTTCTTCTGGACGTGAGCATTCTTTTCTCCCTCTCCTAGTGTGCTTCTAAACATCAGAAAACTTATGTCAGTGAAGATTAAGAACTGGGATATGCTTAAATTGATCTTCTGATTTGATTTCCACGTGTACATGTAAGGCTTGCGTCAGAGAAATTCATCTAAACTGCACGCAGAAAGTCCACAGGATGAAACCCAAACATCCAATGAGTTAATGTACCTCTTTCAGAGTGGAAATACTTTCCCAGAAGTACTCTTGGCCATCTTTGTCCACTCGTACGGGCTGGTCCTCTTCTCTGATGCCTTAATCAGTTCTAGAAGTGCTCGGTTTACCTGAAAGAAATCAAATGCAGGATCTGAAGTCAGAGACTGGTATTATCTGATGAGAATTCATCATACTGAAGTCAAAATAAAAAGAAGAAGAGCAAAAAGAGAACACAGGAAAGCACCTCATCTGGCCTCTCATGACTCACGAGGTGCCCACCATGAAGATCGATCATTCTAGCGACTGGTTGCAATTTCTCCGCTAATTTCTTAGCATAATACATTTGAGCAATGATGTCATGCCTATCAACGAGGAAAATGAAGCCTAAATCAGTAAAGGATAATCCATATTAACAATTGCGCCCATCGGGATCTCTAATGCCAGAAAAAATTGAGTCTCACCATGGAAATCTTTTGAAAATGTCAATAAAATCAGATAGATGTGTCCTTTTTCCTTGGTAGGTCAAAAAACGCCATAGTTATTGCTATGTGCTCAACCAGAGCTGCAATTATAGATTAAAGAAAAAGGACAAAACATGGAAGTAATGAAAGTTTAAACTCTATTTCCATGTTCACTGAGAAGTTATTTTCACATATGAGTTCCTATATACCTCCCATGAATGACTGATACAAGAAATCCAGCAGAGCGGATCGATTGGATCTCTGATTCAGTCATACTGTGGTTCCAACACGCACTGATTTGACCATCAAAACCGCATCCTGATTGCATCCCAGTTGCTGATATGGCTTTAACATATTCCTGCAAGTGATGGGATGACAATTTGAAGGTCAGCCTATGAAAATACTGGGGCCAAAAGAGTGGTGCAATTTGCATTATTAATTGCGTCCTTTTATATTACTAGGGAGATATCCTCATTTGCAGATTTTTAAACAATAAACACAATGTCAATCTTCAAATACAGATTTAAGTTTTAGAAGAGACACCATGGCTTCTCATGTTACCGTAGTATAGGTTCCGATCTAACTATAAGTGCTGCTTGTTTTTTCACAATCTGCATCACAAGATCATTCCCATGCAATGTGAGAAGAAGTCGTAAAACAAGAAACACAAATTACACCTCAATATTTGACTTGAGCTTTAGTTGGCCAGTTTAGTAATAAGTTTTCACTGGATTTCATCATAAGACATAACTTCTGTTATGAAGGGACAATCTTTCATTGTCTGAGTGTTGTGACTACCTTTCTGTAGTTAGAACCTCAATATCCCAATTAAGGCAACATATAAGCACAACTAGAACCACAGGCCTCAGTTCCCAAATACCAACAAGGCACACCCATCACCAAAAGGCTAAAACTCTTTGATTGAGAAAAATATACAGCAATTATTTGGAGTCCTTACTACAAAATTTGAGGGAACGACAGGATAAACATCGCCTGATTATATGAAAAAATTAATGGTATTCAGCAGTAACCAAAATGAAAATGATTTTCATTCAGACAAAACTTATGGTATTGATAGTGAAATAATGGCAGCAAACAGTGCCATTAATAATTTCTATAGTAACTCCAGCCAAAAGATAATAATATGACCCTTTGCATTCCTTACTTTGTGAAGTATTTCCCTTCGGGTGTTGGATCCAACATATTCTTCTAGATATTCCTGCGTGTCAAACAAACCTCCCTGTCATATTTTTTTGGGTAGAAGAGACTTCTATATCCAACAAAATTAAATTGACTTGTCAATCCATTTTATTATGGAACAAGCATGCTCCTGTGCAAGGAAATCTCAGGGAATTGTTATACTGTCAAAGATGATGATTTGCACAAACCTTAGTATAGTGGGTATCCAAGTCTACAGCAGCGCGTTGCTCCAGAGTTTTAGCCCTCAAAAAGCGGATTGCGATTGATATAGTTTGTTTATCAAACTACAGGAGAAAATTGAATCTGTTTAGCTAACTCAACTATTAAGTCACAAGCAGGCCAAGAGAAAACTGTTAAGTCACAAGAGCAAGGTGAGACCATATTTCCAACTTTATGGAAAGGACTGAAGCACATTAGCTCTCAGCAGAACAGAAAGGAAAAAAAAAGACAGTCTGTTTTACTGAAGTTCCATCTTTTACCAAGATATATATCTTTCTGTTCAATCAATAAAAGGGAAAGGTCTTTAATATGTGAGCAAAAAGAAGATATAATACCCGTGGAAAGCATTCAAAACCTCCTCCAGTCACATTAAGCAATGCTAAAGATAGAACCCTTTGGGGCACAATTGCTGCCAATTTGCAAGCAATCATAGCTCCTGTTCAACAGCAGCAAGTGGAGTTAGCTAATCTGTCAATTGTATCCGGTCCTGCATAAATATAAACAATAGGCTTTCTCATTTATCTTTTCAAGCCTAACCTTACTGGGTATAATGGCCTTTTACTTCTGAACTTAATAATGAAATTCAACCTTGAGTTAGCTACCCTGTGATAGTTCTGACTTTGAATTGGTATTAAGGCTAACATAGATGCAACAGGGTCTATGAAAGTCAAAGTCCTGACCAAACCCATCAACAGCAGATTAAGATGTTATGAGAATCTTAAAATTCTAATGAACAGCTTGAATCAGAAACTCACCCATTGAATGGCCAAACACATGGGCTCTATCCCAGCCTAGGTGATCAAGCAAAGCAATAGCATCTCCCGCCAATATTCTTGTTCTGTATCAGACAGCGGATAAATCAAAGATAAATTTCGCAGAAAAGCGCTTATCTGTTCGTCAAACATCAAGGCGAAGCAAGAATAGAATTGTTTGGTTAGAACTACTGAAAGAAATCACAGTATATGAGAAAACATTCTCTCTTGTCTGTTTGGTCGTCAGACGGAAGAAATGTGAATTTCGAAGAATCTAATGAGATTAAAAATAATCGACAGATTAACAGTGCAAAAGAAAAAAAAATTATAAGGTATTTATCATGCAGCAGAAATCATTGTCGGAGAACTCACGAGTATTCCGATTTTTCAGCGGGAACGGAGCTCCGACCTACGCCGCGGTTGTCAAAGGCGCAGACTTGTACCCTCCGTTCACCGCTGCCGTCCTCGTCACCAACATTGAAGTCAGAAACTTGGTCATTCGCTGAACTGAGGATGCTGGCGTTTGGCTTGTAGGTGCCCGTTAGTCCCTTGATCTGTGGGCCCCAGCCATCATGCGTCGCAGCCAATCCTGTCCACCGATCAACGAACGGATCATCAGAGAGGAGCCCAAATTAAAGTTCACACGCAGCCCAATTCACGGGAAGTCGTGGGGGCAAGGCGAAGAAGATGATGATGAGGTGAGACCTATAATGAGGAGAACCTTGACGGGACCTTGACCGTACGTTCTGTAGAAGATACTGATCCCATCGTTGCCCACCTCGCAGTACGGCATTGCTCCCCTAAAAGACAAAGAAGCGCGGATGCTGAAGAAGAAGAAGAGGAGGAGGAGGAGGAAAATTGGAAAAGTTCTCGCTTTGGTGCTTTGGGTTGATGATGGAGACGATGCACGATGGGTTCGCTTTTTCTGCAGCTCTGTTATAACAAGGAAGGAGGGAGGTGAAATAAATTAATTATTATTTTTTCTTCTTTAGGGGATGTTCTCTCACGTGGCGGATAAGGAGCTGTTGTCGCCACGTCGGATCGGACGGCAGTTTAAAGCGGGTGGGCCGTCCAAAGGTCAGGCGCAATTTAAGAAACACGTGGTCATTTTGTTTCTCCCAATAAACATGGAAAAAAGAATGCCTTATGGTCTTATTAAAATATTTTCCTATTTCAGTGCGTTCTATCCACCAAATAATCAAGTCCGAATATTTCATTTTCAGATGTTTAGATTTTTTTAATTGCCTTTTTTAAGTGGTGTGTCGGTGGAGGTATTCGGATGTTCCCACTTCAATTTTTTGGGAATTTTTTTAATTATTTATTCCAAACAGGGTCCCAGTCCTCCCCCAAAAAAAAATAAAAAAGGATGCCGGGGGTAGACCGGGTAATTCATCACAGACATGAATACCTCGTGTGTTTCGAGCTATCCATCCTAACCTAAAATAGTAAAATAAACATTTTTAAAAAAAAAATTGGACTTAAAATTAAATTTTTATATATTATAATTAATTGATTAATTTAATTCTTATATTCATTTTAAGAAAAAATATTAAAATATAATTATTTTCTATATAATTAACTTTTTTCAAATATATCCTTAGAAAAATAACTTTCATCCTTTTATGCTACACAAAATATGTTAATTAAATTTTTTTTGTACCATACGACATACCACTAGGTCCAATGACAGGCCACTGCATGACGGATTAATAGTTAATCATGGACTGGTCCCATCCTCCTCTACTAGAGGTGGTAAATCGTGCCGATCCGATCTTATCGTGCCGTGCCAGGGAGGGCATAATAAGGGCTGGCCCAAGCACGGCCCTTTAGGATATCGTTCTGGACCGGCACGGCACGATAAGATATGGGCGGCCTTGGCTCAGCCCGATAGCTCGATAAAAAATTCATTTGATTGTGACTTATTTGAAATTATAATAAACTCACAAATGAGATTTTTTTTTATCCTTCAATAATGTCCAATTGTCTAATAATTTTTTTTAAATAGCCATAATTGGGCTATTTGCCGGCAGGCCCGGGATCATCGGGCCCAGCACGCCCGATAAAATTAGCGGACCGTTCCGGCACGGCACGATAAAGCTTTCCGCACAATAAGCACTGACCTAGCACGGTGTTATCGTGCCGGGCCAAAATTTGCCAGGTCTATCCCATACCACTTATCCATCGTATCTTTATCATATTAATGGGGCTGTAGGATCATATGGACTTCTTTATGATAATGCACTATGCACTATGCTGCTGTAATATACCACCTAACGAGTCGGCCTAAGATGTAGCATTATGCCCGATCATCAGGCTGAAGCAAGGATGGCTCAACTTGTCGACAGTTTAAGAGTCGTAAAAATCTTACGATGAGCACTGAATAGAAAAACAAACCGCACACACTTCACCCCTAAGGATTCTTTTGATTCATACAAGATGGAGAAAACAAAATTTTCCAACATTCATTTGAATGTTCAAGACCTGGCACTATAATTCGTCAGGGTACGAATCAAACAAAACTCCGCAGCAAAATCAAGAACCTTCCATTAGATGTAAGTTGTGAACATCCTCCGTTCAAGGGCATCTAGTTTTACCATGGAACTCTTCATTTGAAACGGATTTTCACCCTGACAGCCCGCCGAATTTTCCCGCCAGGCAGAGGAATTGACTTGGGCAAGCGCAGTGGCGCCTCATGCTCTCCCACAGTTGACAGTGGAGCCGGCAAAGTAAGATTCTCGGGGTTCATCATCTGCACGCAGAGTTGCCTGGCCAGATGCAGCAACATAATCATTTTCACGAGAATGAGTTGGAGACATGCAAAAACAGAATTCTCCATGTCAATCCCTCGATATATTCTATTAGACAATGGTGTTAAAAGATAAACTTAAGTAGAAAGCACAGGCAGATAGGTTCAAGATATTTGGCAATCTTCGTGGTGGTCAAGCAGTGGATCCTTTAATTTTCTGCCAATTTCAATGCAATAAATGAAAGACATTATTGAATCATGAAGCCATATATTTCCCAAGGCCTAGTCAATGAATTAGAAGCGCTTGCCTTCTGATTACCAAGCCTTTCTCATGGCGGTGCTGATAAGTTCCTAGATGAAAATTTTGTATACATCTTTGACAATTTCCTAGAGTGGCCCATCTTCAGTTAAAGGGAAACAAGTCATACCTCAGCAACAAGCACTTCTGTGGTCACAGGTTACTGGAGTTCTACAGGTTCATCTTTTGTGGCCTGTTTTCACAACTTTTCAACATCAACAAGCCTCCTCAATACCTATTGAAACGCACAAAATGAAGAATTCACTTACGTGAATGTAAACTTCCTTTTTTTTTTTTCTCTATTGTGTGTGTGTGTTCGAGAATGGATATGAGGTCTGAAAACTAAAACATGCTAAATGCCAAAACAAAATATACTTGATTGGAGGTACCTCAACTAATAAATGGATTCTTTTTATCACTGACAATTTACATCAACATTAGAGCAAACAACACGTGAATCAGAATTGTGCAAGAAGGGCCATCAGATATTGTGAAAAACCTCATAATCACAGAGAGCTTCAGTGATAGGGGACAAACAAGCTGAGCATAATCTAGGCGTTTAGCAGCAGCTTCGTGTTCTTTCGCTCTGTTGTTTTTAGTCTCCTTTACAACTTCCACATTTTGCTATTCCACAGGTTGGTAAATCTGATAACAACAACAGCAAAAGCACCAAATGCCTAAACATATTTTTAAATATAACAAACAGCTATTCATCCAGAAAGAAAACAAAAAACAAAAAGCTAGCTCCTCAGTAAGGCAAAAATAAGAGTCACAGGCCAATTTCGCTGTGATCATATTACTATCATTCCCTGTACAGAAAAGAAAAGGAAAAACCCAGGAACAGTGGGAAGGACCTTACTTGTCACAGTTCAAAGCAAGAACAACTTGGGAACAATTGAGATTGCAATCACCATCTTTGTACGAACCATAAAAGAATCCCTTTCTTGGTTAATTGGACAACGATAAACCAATCAATAGGCAATGTGAAGTTGGAAAACAATCATATTCATAACATTATATCTACCATGGCAGCAAAATCTCTATGACAGTATGAGAAATTGGGAACAAAATCTGCCATCAACAAAAGCAAACCCTGCGTTGCTCCCTGATGAGGTAAGCATACTTCTCAATGTTCGGGACCGCAAGCAACTTAGGCATCAGATGGTTGCGGAAATACCCCGGAGCAACCTTGACCGTCTCACCAGCTTTCCCGAGCTTCTCTGTGCTCTGAAATAGCGTACACAATATAAAGTTGATTAAATTGTATTATGCACAGATCAGAAGAAAGTAAAAATCAACAATTTCCTTGCAAATTAAACAGCTCACCATGGTAACAATAACTTCGCGCTTTCTGAATCTGACTCCTTGGCAAGCACGTGACAGAGGGTGGACCGCACCATCAGAGGATCGGAGAGCAGCGCCTCTTACAATCTGCTGAACGGCACTTCTCCCAGACGGAATGTGAGCCATTATATGGTAATTTTTTTCCCACAAAAAAGAGAGACCTTTTCTTCAAGCACCTAGAGAAACACAAATGGCATGGCTATATTCATCGGAAGAAAAAAAAAATGACATGGCTACTCCCATCAAAACAATAATTTTCTCCCGCATGGACCGTCGGCCCACAATGTACATGAAATCAACCACGAGCCAGGCTCGTACACCAATCAATTAGAAGGCTTGACATGAAAATGGTCATCTCTTTCCCCGGAGCGGCTGCAGGGGCGGAAGAAGCTTCGTTGCTGATCAGATATCAGCTAGCGTAAAGAATAACGAGAGCATTCGAGGCTCGGGATTGACACAGAGAGAGGAGAAAACCTTGCTGAGCTCCTCTCCGTTCGCCGGACCTCGTAGGTCCACCGTGTCGGTGGCAGGGGTGGAGAAAGATCAATCAGTCCCTGGGCTCTCCAGTGCTCTCGGCAGGATGGTGAATATGATCACCGAAGAAGGGTGTTATAGTAATTTAGGAGGTCCAGACAAAGCGGGCTGGATCGACGGACCTTTAAGGAATTGGGCCTTTCTAAGAAGGTTGGCTACGGGACCGACAGCCTCGGATACTTAGGCTACGGGACCCCAAAAAAACGAAATTAGTATACCATACAACAAAATGTCTGAACGTAAATTACAATCATCGGGCCCTTTTTGTTAACTACGTATCGATCGCTACTCCACTGTCCACCAAAAGAAATTCTCGTGCATTCCTTTCGCCTCATTTAAGGACAAGGACCCCAGACAAATGAAACCCATAAAATCCAATATGTGATAGTGACCATAAAAGTCAGCTGGTTGGGAACTAATTAAGAAATTCAAACGTATGTTCGGATTGAAGAATTTGGAGGGGAAGGGGAGAGGAGGGATAGAGATGGAGATGTTAATAGACAAATTTTATCTGTTCAATTAAAAATTTAAAAATATTTTTTTAAAAAGAGATGAACGTGTCAAAATTTAAATCGATTCAAACGGTAAACTAGTATATTTATAAATTATTCCAACTCAGTTTATGTTTTTCTTAAATCATAACTCGCAATCGGACAGGTATGTTATGTTTAACGAAATCATAAAAAAATATGGGGAAAATGAAAAACACTTCAAAAGGTGCTGGGGCCGGCCGAAATAGGATTCCGCTTCGGGATGAACCGTGTTGGTGGAGGCCCGCGCTTCATTTGCGGGTCTGCAACATAGATGTACGTCCGAGTGGGGCTCACCCGACCGTTCTGTCTGGTCAGACCGGTCAGAACGTTCTACTACCCGAGCTTTCGTTATGCCCGGAAATCCAGGCTCAGGCTACAACAGATAGAGCAAGAGACTGATGATGGGAATTGCATCCGAGAGCACTTAGAGATTTATACTTTACATACCCGATCCTGTCTAAGCTTTGATTAGCAAGATCAACTGGATCTACCCGGTGAAGTACACCAGTTAAACAGAGAGAGAAAGGAAACTAACGAAATACAGTTTAAATGGAATAGGAAATTCCAACTTTCATTCATTGACGGAGATTTTCATTTCATGATTTAGCAATGCAGTGAACAATAGCACCAGAGATGCTAGAGTAGAGCGCGACAACAAGGACTGTGAATGATTAAAAAAAAAAAAAACTAACTTTATTTGATCCTCTTCCAATTGATTGTCGGGGACGAAGTTTCCGAGTGCCGACAGACACGAAACAACATGTGTACAATTAGCCTGTTAGGTGGTGTGTGTGTCACCTGTTGCAGTTTCACAACTTAAAAGAGGACGCCATTCCCGTGGGTGAGAAGGCTCAAACGAAGTGCTCAGTTGGGTACTCATGCTCGTACCCATTGTAGTCGTAATACAGCCTCTCGCCTTTTGATATGTCTCTGTTTGCAACGAGAAGCACCCGGCACTCTCTGTTGACGTTGAACCTCACGCATTTAAGGTTCTGCTTCTTTCTCCCTTCCCTGCACCCAAGCATCATAAGCTCACCAAATTACGCAAGTTCTTCGGGAAACTTCAATCATGACTTAGCAGAAGCAATGCATTTAATTCCGAGTAAATCACGAATATGGAATGTCATGGTAATCATTCTTGTGGAAAATACACCCATCAAGAGTTGTGATCGAGTGAGTCCAAATGAATCATTCTACACCAGGTTCAGGCAAATCTCTTACTAAAGTGCATGAGAGTGGAAAATGAGCTTACGGAGTGTGATTATTGATGCCATTAATGAAGCGAGCTATATTGGCCTTGTTATCGGGACAAATTACAAGACTCTGAGAAGGATTAGATGCAGAAATAAGAGTCATAATGCTGTCCCCTTCATCATTTTCACGACTTCGCAGGTAATCGACATCGCCCGTGTACTCTGTGATGATTGTTAGATCCTTGATGAACTTATCTGCCTCCACAGTGAACCTGAAAAATGGTATGTTCGAAGATTCTATTAAAGATAGAATGACACAAACAAGAACGGCAGGCACACGGTGTCTGTGAGAAAGAAATAATTTCATACCCTTCACGAGGATCAAAGACGACCACGAGGGGAGGACATTCCCCTCTCTTCATCATGTTCTTGCACAAGTTCAAAGTCTCAACATCTTCTTTTGGCAACAACTGGTATGAGTAAACTCAATAAGTAAAAAAGAATATCAAAATGGAAACTTTGTGCTTGAAAGAGTTTGTGCCTGAAAAGAATTGACATTTTTTTCCCTAAAAAAAGGCCATGACTAATTGAACAAAAACAAAATCTCAATAAGAATTATTTAATGCGTGGAGGAGGCTATGAAATGTTCACCAAAATGATGAAATATTCGCTTGCAAATTATATGCATGTCTTGGCCAGAAGCAATAATCACAGGGCCTAAGATGACATTATGAAGGCTTCCTGCTAACAAAGCTTAATTAGCCCCATGAATGAACAATAGACACATTTACTACTCTAAGGCATTGCCAGGGTCAACAATCCTGAAAGACATCATCATGAATGATATCACACGGAACAACTGAGGCAACCCACTGAACTCAATAAAGGGGCAGGCATTCCATAAAACCTCCAGACTACTAGCACTTTTTCTTTCTGGACAAAGTGTGATAGTCAATGAAACTCCTGAAAGACAAAGAGCATGCTCTCAATCAGAATCAGGAAAATTACCTGCATTCCTCCATGCTCAAGAGAAGCACGATTAGCTGACCGAGGAGCCATTCCCGGCACATACGTAAGCTTGTCACTGAATTTCGCCCCCATGGCAGTGAGAGCAGTAGCCAGAGAAGCCATTTGCTGCATTCTCCTAAGAGGGTCCTCACTCGGATTGTAAGCCAAGAGTCTTCTCTTCTTTTTCGATACAAATAAGCCACTTGCACGCTTTCGCCTCTTAGGGGCATCTGAAAAAGACAACCAGGAATGCATAAAAATTTCAACCGAATGAAATATGTACTCTGACCTGGGAAAAAGGTGGTATTCGGATATCTTATAAATCATCACCTTGAATGGGACTTCGTTTGTTTTCTTCCGATGATGTCCGAATGCGGAAGAAATCAATGATTTTGGTCTGAACAAGGGGAAATGCTGCACATTGCACAACAGGAGAAGGTACACTTTTAGAGAAAATCAGACAACGAAATTATATGCATCTAAACAAACAGTAGCACGTATCATATTCGGGGATAATCTTCAGTCTGATGAATGGAAATAGGCATTCAATGATTCGAAGAGTAACAGATCAACGGGAAGATCGCTTATATCTAAATAGCAATACGCATGTAATCCGGATCAACCCAGTTTCTCAAATTGGATAAACGGCATGAAATTGACGGGGATTGTGAGCAACCCATGTGAAAGTGAAATGGAAGCAGCAAGAAACGGGAAAGCAACTGAAGAGACATGAATGGTCAACAGCTGAAGATCCTATGCAGGGAATATTAGTGATCGAGTATTGGGTGGAGCAGGGATTCTCGCACACTTGAGCTTCTTGAGCCGGGAGCAGGAGGGACAAAACCACGATCCCTTGGGCACCGCAACGAGGATCGGCCGAAGGCAGAACATGTGATAGCCCCTGTCGCATTTGTCGCAGAGGAGCAGCTCCGCTGCAAAATCTCCAGATCCGCAACTCTCGCACCGGACGTCGCTGTAATCGGAGCTGTCCCCCTCGAACAATGGGGGCTCTGAGAGCGGCCTCGGTGCTTGGGTCCTCCTCCGCCGTGATGCGGCTGTGGCGGCGGTGGGCGGTGGCTGTGGAGCCATTGGCCTTGGGCAGTGACGATGGGAGTGGCGAGAAGACGGGGGACAATGGATGTTTCTCTCAGGTGAGAGAGAGAGAGAGAGAGAGAGAGAGAATTCCAAGTACGTTGGACAGCCAATGAGAGGGCTTCGCGGGCTAATTTCGTTCGCGGGAATTACATTTTGGTAAGTGAGCCTGCCCCGGTGGCGATTTCGCCATTTTGGCCTTTATGGCAATCTAGTAATTTCATACACGGGATAGGCACGCGGGTTTTGGCGTTTCGCGGGAAGTGGAGTTCCGTTTGGCGCCCGTCATTCGCTAGGAGCGAGATGACGCGGCGCCGAGATGCCTTAGTTCCCTCTTTTGCATTGGGCAGGCCACCATGGGCCCATCAACATTTGGGCCCAGGACTTGTGGCCCATTTAAAAAGCGACCCGTTATCGCGCCATCTTTACGTTTACTGAAGATTTTCCAATTCATCTTAGCACATGTGATCAGAGTTGTTAAACGGAACGATTTGCCCGACTAGCCCGCCAAAACCTGTAATTGGCCAAGACTGTTCCAAACTGGCCCATAAGCTGCCATTATTGGGTTAGAGGTGGTTATAGGTCGGGTCCAACAAATAGATCCATTGAATTAAAATCAACTTAGAGCTGCTGCAAAATTAGCTCTCACTACGAAAATCTTATAAATTAATTATCAAATTTTGTTAGGTTAATTTAAAATTTTTAAAAATATAAAAAAAATTATTCAAAATAATTCAATTTTTTTTAAAAAAGAACTATTGACGAGTCAGACTGCGACTGCCATAAACTGAGAGATAGTTTACTTATAAACAATTTTAAAACGATTCATATTTGGTTGAGTTATGGCTTGTAATTAAACCAGCTTATTAAATAAATAAACTAAATTATAACCAGGGCAAACTGCTATGTCTATTTTGAACTGATGCAGACGGTCCGTTTCAACAACTCCACATTAAATGTCACTATTTATCTACGGTCTTACATATTTGTTTTATTTCTTCACGACTCACTACGTTCCTCGATTTGGAAAATGAGTGCAACACCACTCTACCGACCTCGATAGTCGAACAATACCATAGACAGCTTCTAATATAATCCAAGCAATTAACAATATGCAATTAAATATAAAAAAAATATTGGAATGCTTTTTTATTATTACATAATCATCATTCATAGTTAATATTAAAAAATTAATTAAAAATGGGCCGGAAAAGAAATGTTGCTGGCCAATGTGGCGTTATCTTACAAGCTACTCTTTGTTCCCTACATTTTTTTCCCTGTGTCATTACTCATCATTTTTCAATTAATGAAGGCTTCCAATAAGAGAATATGCCGAAGATTAAGTTTATAGTTCGAATGTCTCAAATATTAATATATGAGGTGATAATGTTAATGATAAAAATAAATAAATAAATAAGGTCAATGATAAAAATAATTCGACAGTTGAACGTCAATGATAAAAATAAATAAATAAATAAGGTATCCGGATAAAATTGCACGGCAGGCACCAGGATGCTTCCGTGTACTCTATTAAGCTGTTTGACGTGACGATGTCCCAAGATCGGGACCGTCGAATCAGGCTATTATAAGTCATGGGCCTCGCCTTCGATCTTCTCCTCCTGTCTACATCTCTCGAGCTCTGCGTCTGATCCATTTCCAATGGCGGACTACTTCGGCAATCCCCTCTTCAGCTGCAGAAACTGCCGCAACCCTCTCGCCCACCGCAAGGACCTGCTCTCCAAAAACTTCCTGGTAGATTCATCACGTACTTCTTCTTCCTTAATCCTTCTTAGTTAACCGATCTGGTTAAAACAAAAAAAAAACTAGCGGATCTGAAAGGTTACCATGTGCTGCGCCAGGCGAAGTCGGGAACGGCCTTCTTGTTCGCGGATGCGATGAATATTGTGTATGGGAGAAAGGAGGACAGGCAACTTATCACCGGGAATTTCACGATCGCGCCCATCTATTGCAGCAACTGCGGGGAGGAGCTCGGTTGGAAGTACCTGCAAGCTTACGTTGACAAGCAGAAGTTCAAGGAAGGGAAGTTCATAATCGAGAAATCCAAGATCATTAAGGAGTACTGATGTATCCGGGTTGTGTCAGCGTCGCATTATCAACGACCCTCTTACCTATTATCTGTATCTTAAGACATAATTAGACCAACCATGTCATATATGTATGTCTACTGTTATATGTGAAGTCAATGGTAACAGAGGGCGAAATGATCGGTGCAAGCTGGAAATGTTTTAGTGGTTTATATATGATGAATTTGAAGAAAAATGCTGCCTTTCTTGAAACGACAATGATCGCTGTGGAAATGAATACAACAGACACTCACGAGCTTAATCGCCCTTTAAGCTCTTCTATGTTCTTGCCCTGCTCAAGTTCGATTTTTTTGCTAGGTTTGTTAATTTTCGTGACCCATTGACTTCCATTATTGGAGGATAGTAGGGGATTGTTTAATTATCATTAATAAGGCATTCTTCAATCAGTGCATTCAATGTCCTTCACCCTTGACCCATTCAACTCTTCACCTAGAGTTGGATTTCTCTTTCCTTATCTTATGCAGGACGTTTACAACTGATTACCTCTGTTGTCCAAAGCATGGCACAATTTTGATGCCTACACTTTATTCTTCCCAAACAGGTTATCAAAGAGATTGAACGTATTTGTGCTGCATTTCTTTGGAAAGGTAAGGTAGATAGTGCACAAGGGGCAAAAATTAAATGGGCGTCTCTTTGCTACCCTCGCAATGAAGGAGGACTTGGATTGAAAGATCTCAACTCATGGAACTCTGCATGTGTCTTGAGAAATCTATGGCAAATTTTGACTAATGCAGGTTCCCTTTGGGTTGCATGGGTTACAAAATACCTCATGCGATTTCGATCTATTTGGTCTATTAGAGTACCCTCATCTTGCTCTTGGAATTTGAGAAAACTGTTGAAACATTGTGACATTGCTTTCCATTCATATCATGTCGGATTGGGTCAGGGCAATTCATATCATTTTGGTATGACAAATGATCTGTAAATGGGCCTCTTCATACTGCTTTGCCTAATGGTCCACTATCATTCCCTGCCATTTCAGAGAAAGCTACAGTCTCAGCAATATTCAGAAATTCTAGATGGTGTTGGCCCCGCAGTAGAGACCCTACAATGGTATCCTTCATGCAGCAAGTAGAAAGTTTTGCTACAATTGGTAATTGTGATACCTTTTTTTGGGAGCAAATATCAAAATTTAGCATTAACATTGCTTGGGAGGCCATTAGAGCTAAGCACCCACGAGTCTCGTGGCATAGATTGATCTGGTTCTCTGGACATGTTCCAAGATTTTCTTTCATTAGCTGGCTTGCTATACTTGATAGACTCTCCACTAAGGCTCGGATGGAAACATGGATCTCACTCCCCTCTTCCCTCTGTGATTTTTGTGGATCTAGTATTGAATCTCGAGATCACCTATTCTTCTCATGCCCTATTATAGGTGATATATGGCATTCTTTACTTGCACGGATCCAGATAAATCGACCCACTGGGGATTGGTATTTTCAGCTTACCTGGGCTGAATGCAACATGCAAGGAAGGGGCACTCTTGCAACAGTTTACAAGCTTCTCTTCACCACTTTTATCTATGTAGTGTGGAGAGAACGGAATCATCGGATCTTCCAAGGCAATGTTTCAAATACCAATCTTATAGTAAGTTTGGTAATGAGTTTGCTAAGATCACGTATAAGATCCTCACTTCACTTACAGTCAAGAGTAGAACAATCTCATTTGAGCCATATGTTAGGCGTTAGACTTTGATGATATTTTGATCTTTGTAATATCAATGTATACTCTCTTGATTGGTTGATTAATGCAATATATCAATTATAAAAAAAAAAAAAAACTCTTCACCTCTGTACAGCCTCGAGCAAGCGAAAGGGAGATGCCGGATAGCCACTGGCCAAGCTACATTTTCCCCTGCTAGCTGCAGCAGCAACAGCAGTCGCCATATGTTCAGGCCACCTCTGGGGAGCGACCATGCTTCGAATAATTTTCTATGAAGTTCTCCCACCTTACGCTTCGGCTACAGAACATATTTGCTTGGGCGGCGCTTGTTTCCATCTGTCTGGCAGTTCTATCGTTGGCTACCACTCCCCATTTCAAAGATATTAGGTGTTAGAATTTTAATTTAATAATATATGATTCACCAATATAAGTAGAATAAGTCAATTTAATTATATAATTTAATTAAATTTATAAAATAAATTTTAATAAATAATACATTAGATATACTTATAAATATAAAAAAATTATAAATTTTTTAATTTTTATTATGAATAAAATTAGAAATTAATAAATTAAACACATTTATTGTAATTTATGATTATGATATTTAGGATATACGATAAATTAATAAAATTGAATTTTCTTATATCCAATTAATAATAAGAGACAAAATAAATCCTATGCCATATAAGAAAATTTTTGTATAATTCTAAAAAATTTACAGACAATCAATCACACCAATTTTATTTATAAATTCATATACAATTTCATTTATATTTAAACATTTTCTTTAAATACAACATAAAAAAATCCAACCGTTGGAATCAGTTGTAATCAGAACGTTCTCCTATAGAGTTTTAGTTTGATGTGATTGATTGATGTGTAAATTCGGATCACTGTTTATATCTGGAAATAAAAAAAAATTCCCATCGGTGGCTTCAGGCGGGGCTTCATAGCCACTAGCCTGCCGCTGGTTGGCTGCAGGGCGAGGCTTCCCCGGCAGCAGCCGGCCACTGGTTGGCTCTAGGCAAGGCTCCTCCGACCAACCTCCGTCAGAGTCATCATAAGTTCGGCCACGGCTGAAATCGGTAGTTCGTGTCACAGGAGGAGGAACGGGGCGTCGTTTGTGGGCCGAGCCTGTGGCCAATCGCCGAACCAGGGTGATCGACAATCATCTGCGGGCCGAGGCAGTAGCCAATCGTCGAAAACCAAACCCAGAACATGCTCGGAGTAGCCATAAGGCAGCCACGACCGAAGGTGGTGGCTGAAATCGGTGGCTCAGATCGCAGGAGGCGTGAAGGAGCGGTTATCGGCGGCTCACATCGCCAGAGAAGTGAAGGAGCGGCTGTTGATCTAGGCGACCGACGTTCTCGGTGATCTTCCGTTAGCCGAATTTCTTGCCGTTACTTAGGGATAATCACAACTACGGTTTGGGATCGTGATTACTAGTGGCTAAGATCGCGGGATTCGGTTGAAACGGATGAAATTGTGCGGCGGCATTAGGGTTTAGGCGAAGAAGATGAACAGTAACCGGTCTGCAAGTCACGCCGGTCGGTCCAAAAGAGATCGGTCAATGTAAATTGGGCCGGTTCATATGGTTTGGATCGAAATTAGGCCGATTCTGGACAAGTTCGAGCCAATGTCTATACGGTCCGGTCCAAAAGGGACCGGTTCAATGTAAATTGAGCCGGTTCATATGGTTTTGTCGAAATTGGGCTTGTTCGGGACTGATTTAGGACTGGTTCAAAGTAGATTTGAACTAGTTCGAGGCCATGTCTATACGGTTCGATCCAAAAGGAATCCGTTTGATGTAAATTGGGCCGGTTCATATTGTTTGGATCGAAATTGAGCCAGTTCGGGACTGATCGAGGACTGGTTCAAATGGAGATTTGAATGGTTCCATCATGTTTAGTTGATTTCTTCACCAATTTTGCTCCAATTTGAACTAATTCAAGAAACTTATAGTAAAATTAAGACCAATTTAGTACGGTTCAGACCTACTTCAACATGGTTTATACCACTTAAAGTCAAATTCAGTGGGTTTAGGCCTATTTCAGTCCATCTAAAGTTGAATCACTACCAATTAAGTTTAGTTTAGGCCTTTAAACTCAATTTTGAATGTTGAATGAAATAATGGGATTTTTTTATGTCTAATATTCAAGAATAAGTTAATTAAACCAGTATCTCACTAAAGCGAGCTCTCATGTGTAGATTGACATATTCATGAATATATAAGATATTTGCATGTTTGAAATTTCACATGGGAAGTGGATCGACCCAAAGGAAGGGTATTGTTTGGTCGAGTTTCAAATATGCCTACGATAATCAATGTGTGATTATCGTTGGGTTTCCATGTAAACATGAGTCAACCCAAAGGAAGGTAGATTGTTTGACTGGATTAATTGTTAGTGTTTGATTACTACATTGAGAGTATTGTTTACAAGTCGATTATTTTATCTAAAGATGAAATTTGAATGTTGTGCTTAGTATTTCATAATGGGATATGCTATTATTTCATTCGTCATTCATGAATATGTGAGCTAATATATTTCCCATTTGTTATTTGTTCTTTGTTCAGCTAATATTTCTGCTACATCGATTTCTACCACTATTAATTCGATTCATGTGCTAACTAGCACAAATTTTAAAGTTTGAAAAGAGAACATTATGATAGTTCTCGGTTGCATGGATCAAGACTTGGCCCTTCAGATGGAACGACTATTTGCTCTTATAGTTAATTGTTCCATTGAGGCTAAACAGGATTTTGAGTGGTGAGATCATTCTAATAGATTGAGTCTTATGATCATTAAGTGTGCAATTCCAGAGGCCTTCGGGGGTGATACCTTTGATGAGAAAGATGCCAAATCATTCCTAGATGCCATAAAAAAGTATTTTGAGAAAAACGAAAAGGTTGAGACAAGCATGCTTTTGGCAAAGCTTATCTTAATGAGGTATAAAATAGGAACATTCAGGAGTACATCATGGAGATGTCTAATATTGCTTCCAAACTAAAGGCACTTAAATTAAAGCTGTTCAAGGGCTTGCTTGTGCATTTAGTTCTAATATATCCGTCTGCATAGTAAAGTAAGTTTCAAGTTAGTTATAATTGTCAAAAGGAGAAATTGAGTCTCAATGAGCTTATTTCTCACTGTGTGCAAAAGGAAGATGATTGAAGCATCAAAAGACAGAAAGAGCTCACTTGCCATTGACCTCTAAGGGTAAGAATAAGAGTAAAGGTAAGAAAAGGCCCATGAGCAAGGAAGCTCCGAGTGTTCCAGATAAAATTAAGAAGCAAAAGCAACATGATCGAGTTACTACTTGTTTCTTTTGCAAGAAAGATGGATACTTAAAGAAGGATTGTACCAAACATCATGCATCGCATGCAAAGAAAGGTACATTTCTCGCTTTGGTTTATTCTAAGGTTAATTTGACCTTTGTACTTGCACACACTTGGTGATTAGATTCTGGTGCTACTACTCACATAAGTGTGTCTATGCAGGGTTACTTGAACTGTCGAAAGCCAAATAATGTTGAAAAATTCATTTATGTGGGCGATGTTAAGTCAATTGAGGTTGAAACAATAGGCAAATTTAGGTTATTGTTAAAGACCGAATATTATTTGGATTTGGAGGAGACTATGTTGTACTGTTGTTCAGACAAAATTTGATTTCTATTTTTCAACTGGACAAATTCGGTTATTATTACTCTTTTGGAAATTCTTAATTTTGACTTCTCCTTAATTCAAATGTGATTACTACCGGTTCATTATGCTTTTATGATAACTTTTACTTGCTTAATACAAGTGTATCATATGGCGAGACATTGCATGCAGATTCACACGGTACTAAGCGAAAATTAATTAATGAGAGTTTTGCAAAGTTATGGCACAAGCGATTAGATCATATTTCAACATAAGCGAATTAAAGACCGTAGCCTACATATTCAATAAAGTACCAATCAAAACAATATTCAAAACTCCTTATTAATTATGAACTGGAAAAAGTCCAGCATCAAATATTTTCATATTTGGAGATGTTCAACTGAAGTTAGGCCTTATAGGCCGGAGAGAATAAACTATACAATTCGCACATATGTTCGACTTAGCTTGGCATCTATATGCATTGTGTTGATTGATGGGCCTACAGCAAAGGAGGACAGATTTGGATAGTCTTTTTTTTTTAATTATTAATTTAGTTCGAATATTTGAGCTTTTAAATGCTATTAATTTATACATTTATCCATCTCCAAGCCATTTAATTTAGCATTCTGTCCTCTAGGCTACGTATATTACATGCCGGAATTCAAGATTCACACAGGATGGTGCTCTCGACTGGTCCTTGAGTGTCACCAGAAGGCTATGAGGTTGTGGGCATCCATCTATACAGGCAAGGGGTATCTTGCGATGTTTAGATCCTGGGAAACTGCTTGAATGTATGCTAGGCCTAGGGAAGAAAACATAGGATATGAATTTCGGGACGCAATTTACCGCTAAGGAAAATTCTATGCACTTTGGAAAGAGATCGTCCCACATTGTAAACATATGCACTTTTTCTCCGATGATCAAGTTCAATGGTTAATGAGGAACTTAAATGACTCCATTGACACGATGTCAAGGCCTTCATAGGCTACCATCTTTGGAGTAGGTTGTTAGCTCATATGGAAATGGTGAAACTCTTTGATGCATGATACACACTTTACTAGGTGTATTGGTAATTCTCCATATAGCAAAATCCTATAGCCACACTACCTTGGAGGGGGCTCCACATTCACACGTAAGAGCTAGAGAATTGAGATATATTGCATGGGTAAAACTTGCTCATGGGTGGATTAAGTTAAATACAAATTGAGCTGCTAGAGGGAGCCCGAGTATGGCAGTTGTAGGTGGACTCATCCGAGATGACACAGGAATATGGTTAGGTGGCTTCATGCATAATATCAGAGTGTCTATATCGATTGAAGCCGAATTTTGGGTTGTGAAGTCAAGTTTTGAGTTGGTCTATGAAATGGGATTCTGGAGGTTAATTCTTAAAGTTGACTCGGAGGTAGTGCTCAAATCTATATGGATACGACAAGTGGATTTCAAGTTGCATTAAGGAATTCTCTTATATATTCGATATATTTTAGATCAAAATTTAGTGAATTTAATGCATACCTATCGTGAATGAAATGTTTGTGTGAATCGGTTACGAATGAGGAGAATCACCACATAATAGGTTTTCATTAATTAGACATTTATTATTCAAAATTATAATTTTTATTATAGCCCTTCTTTTTGGATGCTTTGCCCTGTTTTTCTTATATAAAAAAAAAAAATTCTATGCCACAAGCAGATATTTGCTGGTATCTCTGGAAGTTAGC
>CXYZ01007961.1:633091-646559 GCA_900006705.1 Sonneratia caseolaris
TGCATGCAGATTCACACGGTACTAAGCGAAAATTAATTAATGAGAGTTTTGCAAAGTTATGGCACAAGCGATTAGATCATATTTCAACATAAGCGAATTAAAGACCGTAGCCTACATATTCAATAAAGTACCAATCAAAACAATATTCAAAACTCCTTATTAATTATGAACTGGAAAAAGTCCAGCATCAAATATTTTCATATTTGGAGATGTTCAACTGAAGTTAGGCCTTATAGGCCGGAGAGAATAAACTATACAATTCGCACATATGTTCGACTTAGCTTGGCATCTATATGCATTGTGTTGATTGATGGGCCTACAGCAAAGGAGGACAGATTTGGATAGTCTTTTTTTTTTAATTATTAATTTAGTTCGAATATTTGAGCTTTTAAATGCTATTAATTTATACATTTATCCATCTCCAAGCCATTTAATTTAGCATTCTGTCCTCTAGGCTACGTATATTACATGCCGGAATTCAAGATTCACACAGGATGGTGCTCTCGACTGGTCCTTGAGTGTCACCAGAAGGCTATGAGGTTGTGGGCATCCATCTATACAGGCAAGGGGTATCTTGCGATGTTTAGATCCTGGGAAACTGCTTGAATGTATGCTAGGCCTAGGGAAGAAAACATAGGATATGAATTTCGGGACGCAATTTACCGCTAAGGAAAATTCTATGCACTTTGGAAAGAGATCGTCCCACATTGTAAACATATGCACTTTTTCTCCGATGATCAAGTTCAATGGTTAATGAGGAACTTAAATGACTCCATTGACACGATGTCAAGGCCTTCATAGGCTACCATCTTTGGAGTAGGTTGTTAGCTCATATGGAAATGGTGAAACTCTTTGATGCATGATACACACTTTACTAGGTGTATTGGTAATTCTCCATATAGCAAAATCCTATAGCCACACTACCTTGGAGGGGGCTCCACATTCACACGTAAGAGCTAGAGAATTGAGATATATTGCATGGGTAAAACTTGCTCATGGGTGGATTAAGTTAAATACAAATTGAGCTGCTAGAGGGAGCCCGAGTATGGCAGTTGTAGGTGGACTCATCCGAGATGACACAGGAATATGGTTAGGTGGCTTCATGCATAATATCAGAGTGTCTATATCGATTGAAGCCGAATTTTGGGTTGTGAAGTCAAGTTTTGAGTTGGTCTATGAAATGGGATTCTGGAGGTTAATTCTTAAAGTTGACTCGGAGGTAGTGCTCAAATCTATATGGATACGACAAGTGGATTTCAAGTTGCATTAAGGAATTCTCTTATATATTCGATATATTTTAGATCAAAATTTAGTGAATTTAATGCATACCTATCGTGAATGAAATGTTTGTGTGAATCGGTTACGAATGAGGAGAATCACCACATAATAGGTTTTCATTAATTAGACATTTATTATTCAAAATTATAATTTTTATTATAGCCCTTCTTTTTGGATGCTTTGCCCTGTTTTTCTTATATAAAAAAAAAAAATTCTATGCCACAAGCAGATATTTGCTGGTATCTCTGGAAGTTAGCAGCAGTGACACTAATCCCAACACCAAGCATGTCAGCTCGAATCCTATCACACGACAAGAATTCCGGGATGGCGCTGATAGCTCCTATCTAGTGGTAGTCACCTTCCGGAGATCTTCTGTGGGTTGACCGGTACTATATGCCGATCGAGTATCACAGCGACAACAGTGGTGAAAACGATGATTAAGTCACTGGGTACTTCGACATCGAAAAGAGAGTTTATAAGTACGACAGCAGCATATGCCTACTAACATTCTGCTTCAGGGTATACGAGGTGAAGGAGAAGGAAAGGAAGGTGGAGCACATTGGTGAGATGAAGAAGCTGGACGCCCGGGCTCTCTTTCTGGGTCACAACCACTCCCACTTCTGAATTTCCGGGATCCGAGTCCAGCCAAATATACTAAATGGATGATTGTCTCGACAGGAACAAAGGGCCTTATCAACCTTATGGCCTTAGCGACGTCGGCTTCTACAGCCTCGAGGACCAGTGTACGGCACAGCTATTTGTTGCCAACCTGCTAGTGAGGCGCGTGCCCCCACCACACCAATATGGTTCATCCCGAAGCCGAATCCTATCTTGGCCGGCCCCAGCAGCATTTGAAGTTTTGCTGACTTTCTATCGTACATAGGAAATGATAATGGAGACAACGATAGAGATCGGTTCGCCAGGGCCTCTTTCCTCCTCCCTTTTCTACTCACTCGCAGGGGTCCGGACCCCCACAAAGGGGGAGGGAGTCGACTGAACATCCCAGCCATTGGCGGGAATTTCGCCCGCATCCGATCCCCAATTCTTGTTGCTACATTTCAACTAGAACCGGATATATTGCAACGTTTGCCGAAAGAAAAATCAAAACCTGAAAGCCCTCGTCGCCCACCAAAATGAAGTTCACAAACACCGTCACTTCATCTGCATCAAGTGTGGATGACGTTTCGAGTACATACCGGAACTTTCGGAGCATTAAGATTGTCGGGGCAACCATAGTAATTGAGTAGCCGCATGATCGGGATAGGACACTGCCGTTTTCTCTTTGCAGTCTGTGGCCGTTCAATGAACTATGATTACCCGTTCTATCTCTCTCAAGACTAACATTTAGTTAATTCACCGGTCACAATCACACATGAGTTGACCCGACATTTAGCTCGATAGGACGGAATCTTTAGTCGGATGGGTTTCTAATAATCAAAACCGAGAATCATGAGACAGATGCATGCTTCGAGTTACTTCCCCTGTGCCCTTCATCCTTATGTATCTCCATCTCATTAACATCTTCAGTTTATTAGGAGATCTTCTTAATGATGATATATTTTGGGGGGCGATTGTGTTAATCATCTCTGTAATTACCATGACTGTGCTCATTAGAGCATTTTACTGGTAGTAACCGTTTAAGTTTCTGCTTGTTGCCGCGGGAGAGTCCCTTGACATTTCCGCACTGATGCACGTTAACGGACTGGCTCAGGCATAAAGTAGGCCCATCTTCCAAAGATAGGCCCTGGGTAATAGAACATCACTGGCCCAATTAAATATATTGGCCCATTGGGCCGATAAAAGGCCCCGTTGGGCCCACGTTCCCCCTCCAAAGGGGAAAAAAACAGAAACTTCCGCTATTCCCTCGTAAAATAATGATAATAAAGGCTATAATTCGGCGGTAAAAGGCAAGCGCACGTGTCACGCAAAGAGTAATAGCACGCGCCATCCCGGGGAGAGATTGTCCACTCGCGGTCCTTTTAGAGACGTGTCGGTGTCGGCTAGCCATCCGTCCACAATCTGCGAGGAGAGAGCGAGTATGCACCGCAAATAAACTACTCGAGTCGAGATAATAGAGACAACAGGGTAAGCAGCTCTGTAAAAATGTTGACATGACAGATGAGTTGCATCCCAGCTGTTGCAGCTGAGAAGACGACGAAAGGACACTAATCGCATCCGGAGGAGAACTTCGTGAGCCGCTCATCGTTTCTTTTTCTCACTCTCGCCATTCGGTAGGTCGTAAGTGGAAGGAATCGAGGAATTGAGTTGTGGATTGGGAATGGAGAGCTTACCTGTGGAGCTCTGCCTCAAGATATTCTGTTGTTTAGATCACCAGAACCTCGCAGCTGCTCTGCAAGGTCCGGATCTACTCAGGTTTCCTCGTTTTCTCGTTCCGAAATGTCAAATTTTGTTCCCGCATCCGATCTCTCTTAGAAATCTGAACTGGGTTTGTCCTGATGCGTCGTGAATTCTCTGCTTTTGACTTGAATTTTGATTCTGGTTGAGATGTTTTTTTTTTGTTTTTCTTTTGATGATCTTCTGATGCGATCTCTGATCGTGGTGCGGAACGGATTTTCTTGAATTGCTTCTGATGGGGTCGGAATTATCTGGTGTCGATCTTCCGTTTGTCTCCTAGCTTGCACCGCGTCTCCGCCTGCTGCAATCCTCTCGCAGGGACAGTAGCGGTTGTAGACACAGTACAGGACACAGGGGTGGGCTCGGTGAAAATGGAGGATCAGTTTTGATAATCCAGCCAACCGTGGAACTGGGGAATCAATTTAGTGATTGAAAAGTTGTAGTGGCGTACTTTTTTAAGTATTCGAGATTGTCTTTGTTTTGCCTACTGAAGTGAAGGAGCAAATTTGATGTTTGTTCCTTGAAAGTTCGGACTTTTATCCATTGTGATGTAGGCACTTCAATACCTCAGACCTTAGGATCATTTTGGATTCTTGATCGGAGCATAAGTTTTACCCGAACATCAAATAGCGGCAGTGGCTTCTCTTCTTATAAATGCACTTCGAATTGCTGCTGAATGAGAATAATTATTCTTTTGAGTTGCTTCTCTTCTTCTGAAATCTCTGGCTGCCTGGTGGCTGATGACTGTTCCAAGGCTGATGTTAAAGGGTGTCTTGCTAGCATTGTTGCATGAGTCCTGTTCGAGTTTCGTGAAATCGTTTTCGAGTGCCAAAACGAGTTTCTTATCAAAGTCTGCAGGAAGTGGAAGGTCTTGGCTTCGGATGATGCACTGTGGTCTAATCTGTTCAGGGAGAGATGGGGAGAAGATCGGGCTTCCTTCTATGCCCCTGCTGGCTCGGAATCATGGAAAGATGCATACGAGGTGCAGGACCGATGCGATCGGGTTGGACTGTGAGTCTCTTTCTCTTTTGCTTCAGCTATATCGGGTTTCAAATTTCTGGCGGCCCCTCATCATCATCATCATCATCATCTTCGACTTATGAGAACGTTTGTAACTGTCAGGGGGTTGAGGATAATCCGAGAAGGGGGGAACTACTACCTTGTTTACCAAGGCAAAATTCAACGATACTTGGGCTCGAGGACGCAAAAAAGAAGAATTGCAGGCCTCCCTTCAACATCGAGAGATCAAACTGGAGAAGGACCAACACTGGAAGAGATTTCATCCCGAGGGATTCTAGATAGGATACTCTTCTTCATCGGGGACTTGGAAGTGGCCTCCATGGAAGCCAAACGTAGTCGGGTGTCTTGAATGGTTGGTGTGGGGTTATAAGCCTCAAAAGAATTTGGTCCATCCTATTCTTTTGTATGTAACCATATGGAAGAAGTTGATTTTTTCTCCTCTCCTTTTCCCCCAGTCTTTGACACCACTTCGATGAGGGACCGCCACAACTACGCAATCGAAGATTTAGCGGGTGGCTGCGTGTGTGACTGTATGCATGCTAGTGAATGATTGGGCGTGTTTGTATGTACTCACAGCTGCATGGAATTCTATCCTCAAACATGCCTCTCTGTGTGAATTGGGTCAGTACATGAATGAAATAGAGCAAGATGGAGATGGCATGAGGACTGAATGATCAAACGCTCTTTACATCTGACTTACGACAAAGGAAGAATGGAAAAGATCAAGTTACATGAAGCTTTCAGAATGTTCAGTTAGTCTCCTTGGTTGGAAAAGACTAAATTCATGTGGCACTTTCTTGGCATCCTTTTTTCTGTTTCCTTTCTTCTTTTTTCGTTTTTAGGGCATAAGAAGGAGCTCTATAGTCTATATCTTGCACAGGGAATAACAAAATGTCAGAATAAAACCAATTATAAGAGTAATATTTTTCCCTTTCAGCTTGAGGTGACCCATAATTCAGCTGCCCTCTCTCCATCATTTCTTTGCTTGGCAGGTTAGGTCGCAGAAATCGGCATATTTTCTGACATTATATGTAAAGCCTCCTATAGTAGCTATAATTTCTGCACAGACAGCAGCTCCATAAGAAGTGGACTGACTACTGACGAGTTTCACAGAGCACCCATGATGTTCCCAAAATGGACTCGGTCAATTGTTCAATGGCTCCATCTCCGGGTCCCTGTGTTTCAGTTCCCGGTCTTCCTCTGCAAAGAAAACAAACATCAATCACAGTTGAAAACAGATGCGGCAAAAGGAACATGAGGATATATGACGACGATATGACAAGCTGGATTGATGAGGATCCTACTTGGCTTTTCCGCTATCACCAATAGGCGCCTCTGCAAGATGGAGGCCACAAAGAGGAAGATAGAGCACATGCCAAACATAACAGTGATGGGGAATGCATCGACCTAAAAGTATAACAAAATGGTAGATCTTCATCAGAAAGGGAAGGACAGCATAGCAGCAGATATCTATCAGCTGGAGAATGCTCCTGCCTTAGCTGATTTTTATGAGACATTAAGGGGGCTAGAGTAGACTTTGGAACATACATTGTACAGGACGATGCACACAAAGATGTTGAGAGGTATGCGGAAGAAGTTCATGATGGTGCTCCTTGCCTCCTCCGGGATGTACTGGGACCTCATCTTCATAATGGATGGCCAGAAAATGCCAACACAAGCCTCAAATGCGCAGAACCCAAGCAGCTGGAGACAGCTGGAGAATGATATTCCCCCTCTTTCAACCTTAGAAGGCGTTACCAGGAACTATTCCAGATTGATATGCTCAAATCAGTGATGAAAACAGTAATGGATAAACATTAGAGAGGAAGGGGGGAAGAGAGGAGAAGAAAAAACATACACTGGTAACCACTGGCAGCAGTAATGCAGCAGATGAGACTATGAAAACAATTTGCATGTAGCTCTCTACTCTGGGTGATGAATGGGCCATCAAGCGAGAGGCAAGGGAGCTACCCAACATGGAAGCCAACATGAATGTTGCAAAGATGAAGCCATGGGGAATTTCCTCACCATTTGGACTCAGAGCAGGTGTCCACAAAAAAACGAAAGTGTACATTGAACCTTCAAAAAGTGACTGAATCGCACCAAGCAGTGCAATTTTCTCATCTGTAGCACGTAGGAAACTTCAGAATATAGACTGATAAGATATTTAAGCACCATCACTTGAAAAGAAATTATCAGAATAAATAATCCAAGGCAATGATTATCACTCATTTATGGGGGCAAAAAGGAAGCATGTAAAACTTTTGAGTGACATTTGATGCACCCTATGGTATCAGAATTGCATAAGCAAAAAGAATCATTGTCACAATGCAATCATAAGCTTACGGATATGCACAGACCGCATTAACAGCAGGCATTTACCTGAAGCAATGGCAGCAGCGGCACCCTTAAATTGAGTAAGCAAGTCCTTACTCTCTGAAGGGTCACCATAATTTTCTGTCCACGATGAAAGAATAATGGCCATGCCAATTGCCAGGAAGCAAGCGGCAGCATCAAACGGGGCCACTGGACCAAGCGCAAATGAATCTACAAGCAGATTTCCAAACAACCCAGACACAATAGCAACCAGACCATTGCCAAGAAATATTGCTTTTGAAAATGTTATTGACAACCACTGTTGCTCGAAGCCCCTCTGCAAAAATTTGGCAAGGAAGGATAAAATTGGAAAGCAAGAAATGACTGCATGTACACTTCCCTAGAAATTGGAGAATCTTACGCGTTTGAAACTTCATCTATTTTTGCACGTATCATGTAAAGAAAATGAAGTTTATCATCTAAACTCAGAGAAAATAAAATAACCTGCAACGTAAATGAGCATTTCATGAATCTAGCTTGTTTTCATTATGCTCACTTCATTAACTTTATACTTCAAGCTGCTGCAATGGTTATATTTCAGCTAAAATCTGTAGCCAACTACTATTGTGGAGCTGTCATAGTCCAACAGCAACAAAAAAAAAGCCATCTATTTTCATATTTAACAAGGGCAAGCATTTCTTACCTTGTTGTGTTCAGCAACAAGCCAGGACTCGAATGCTGAGAACAGAAGAGATGTAGCAATACCTCCCAAGATGCGGCCCAGCATGAGGACTTTGTACTGAGGAGAGTGCTTAGTGATGCAACTCAGTATATAAGTAATGCAATAAGTCACGGATGCCCTTTTCCGACCCCTAAATTAATGCAGCAAGCATTCATTCAATAACAATATCCACCGAAAACTGATGACGAATGCAAATAAAACAGGTAGTGAGACTGACTGTTTGTCTGCCAGGGATCCCACAATTGTCCCAAACAGCATGGAAGATCCAAAACCAGCAATGAAGAGCTGTCCTATCTCTCCTTTCCCAAAACCGTACTGGCTGTACAGGAAGTACACGTAAGGACCCTGCAACCAATCACCGGCTTTTGCCGAAAAAGATTATATGCATAAGATGAATAATATGAAACAAGATGAATTACATTGATAACGTCACAAGATCGTGAGCACTCCCGTAATACTCTTGCAATTCACTTTGGACAAGACTTTGACACTTGAGAAGAGGGACGTTGATGAGTGAATATGACAAGAATAAAAGTCACCACTACAATTCTAACGTAATGCATCACTTCAGACCATCAAAGCATCTCCGTCTCATACAGGAAACAGTGACAGATCATACTCTACGCTGCAATCCGTAAACAAGGACTCGGTGATACATCAGATCTCGACCAGAACTACACCAGGCTCACATCGAAGTCCCGATTCGCAAACTCATACAAGACAGTCAACGAACCCGACCGCATTTTGGACCAAGATCAGGCGAGATCCGACGAATCAGAGAACCATAATAGGCATCCAAGCTCAGATCCAGTGTGATTACCCATCATGAGCGAGTACACGAGGAGGTAGTTGTTCTTGAAGGAATTGAAAGCTGGCGAGGTGCTGATGCGGTCCTTGGTGGTCTTGCTGAGCTCGAGAGCCGCCACGACGGCTCCAAGAGCTCCGAACACCATGTAGTAGAACAGCTCCATTGCTTCCGAGAGGAAACTCAGAGCGGGAATGAGGCTCCTCCTGTCCGACTCACCACTCCCTCTACGCTCCTTTTTCTCTCTAGGAGATATATATATACATACGAATATAGGTGCAGAAGCGTGTGTTAGCTGGGAGGAGTGGTGCGGGGCGCGCGGGCGCGGCGGGGCGGGGCGCGGGGGCGCGGGGGCGCGGGTGGGAGAGAGAATTAGAGATGTACTACCTTGCCACTCGATCCGAGTTTTGACTTTAACCTCCATGAAGAACGGCTTAGATTTTCTCTGTTTTGGCGTAACATAGCTGTGATTGGAATCAGCTTCGCATATTGCGACTTTTACGTATGGAATTGATTCGGCTTTTTTCCTATGGTCGCATAATGGGCTTCGCCTAACTCTTCTTCTTTTAATATTTTTTTGCACAGTATGAAATTCCATCAGTTGACCACAGGCAAGTTCATGGCAAAAAAAATGCATGATGGGGGGAGAGTCGTGGACTTCAAAGTGCACGAAGATTCATCAAGATAGTGGTCCGGGTCAATCTTGCTGTGAAAGAATTCATGAGATTTTTTTTTCTTTTACTGACCATGGATGGATGAATTATATATGAGTAAAAAATATAATCTATTTATTCGAAAGCTACGGTAAACCATGGATGAGATTAATAATAGCTGCTAGCAGTACGCTCTATAGACACCACACCGCCAAGGAGAAAACCCAAAAATACGGAACCGAAAATTGCAGAGAATGCGAAAGGCAAAATTCTTAATCCAGGAAACCAGTTTTCCGGAAAACAGCATCCCTCACCCGCCTCAGGTCCCTCCCTTTCAACGTCCGACCCGCGCCTTCGAACACCGAAAACGCCGCCGTTGCGTGGGACTGAGCCACAATCTCGTGCGGCGGCACCACCTTGCCGTGCGTGGGCCCCCAATCCTCCTTCTCCTCCTCTTCTTCGAATTCCCGGCCCGGGCCCCCCTTCCACTTGGGCCAGACGGGCACGTTCACCGGAGCGGACATCCTGGTCGGCCCAGTAATCCCACCGCGGCCCGGCAGTGACTGCGGGATTGCCCTCGCGCCGGAGACGGCTGAGAGGGCCGGGTTGATTGACGGCCGCTGCCGGACCAAGGAGGGGTTGCCGGAGAGGATGGTGGGGGAGGTCGGGGTCCGAGGAGAGGATATCGGGTCGGGGTCCGGGTCGGAGAAGCCGGATGACCAGACAACGTCGGATTCCTGAAGCTCCATCTGGTCGGTGCCAGGGTCCGGCTGCTGCAGGCTACCCAGGTAGCGGATCGGTGGAAGGCAGACGGTGGCTGTGAGCTTCGGCCTTTCCATGGCGGAAACTAATAAATAATAATTGTCGGGGAGCTATAGAAAATAGAATATTCTGAGCTCGAGCATGGAGTGAGAGGAGAAAGACATTTGTCTTTCCATCCTTTCAATTTTTGTCGTTTTTCCTGAAAATTAATGATTTTTTTAAATAAAAAATATATTGGTGTGGTCTGAATTGTCAAATAATTTGAAGCCACAAACTCTTCTGCACGTGTGGACTGATGGGGCCTGGCCCGCAACCTCAACCCACCGAACAAGGGGGCCCAATGCCATAGGGCACATCAAGGCCCATCCGAGGGTGAATTAAAGAACCCGGACTCAAACCTCAACGTTCACACGCACAACAGTAAAGAAAGAGTCAACGCCATTGCTCTAAGGAATAAAGAATTGTAATTGCCACTAACACTAAACACTACAGTATTGGTGTGCGACTTTGAAGCGAGCATCCACACTGAAGTCGGAATCCCGTCCTTCGAGGTTGGCTCATACGATGAAAGCATCAACGACAATGCTGGAAAGTTGGATCTAGACCGAGCAGAGGAAAGGAGAATCAGAGCTCTGAGGAAGGTCATTCAGGCCCAACAAGCAGTGACGTGATACTTCAACTGCCTAGTTAAGGCACGACAACTTGCTGTTGGAGAGTTGGTGCTCAAGAGGAATGGGTTCATGGGGGCAGGATCGGCTTAGCAAACACTCTCCACGCTGGGAAGGCTCATATAGAGTCGTCGCTGTTCCACATCCCAACGCTTATGTCCAGGAGGACATGAGTGGGAATCAGCTCCCTCGAACCTTCAACGCTGATGGTCTAGTGAAATTTGTACTGTTAATTTTCAATTATTTAAGTTGTGACGCTTCTCTTGCATAGAGTAGTGACAATTATTCACTTAGCTTAATACAGTTATTGAAAGCGTTGATTGCAGTTCTATATACTCTCTCAAGTGCACCATAACTCCAATTCATAAAGATCTCCGCTACTGGTGGCATGGCGATGACCAATGCGGCAACAACCACCGAGGGCACACGGACCTCCACCGCTAGGAGCATGATGATGACCTGCCCCCCAAAAAAAGGCCCTCGTCCACCAATGGTACAAGGATCTTGACCGCAACAAAGACCCTTATCCATCAAGGCCACAAAGAACTCAATCCCTCGGGGGCAAAAGACCTCCACTGCTAGGGCCATGGCAGAGAAGACCCTAGTCCTCCAAGGGTACGAAAACTTTGACTACTGGGGGCACAGCGGCAACCAATACTGTAACAAAGACCCTTGTCCACCAAGGGTACAAAAGCATCAACCGCTCAAGGTAGAAGACCTCCACTGGTAGGGGCACAGTTATTACAAGCGCCACAACAAAGACCGTTGTCCACCAAGGGCACAAAGAACTCCACTACTAGAGGCATGGCGATGACCTGCACCGCAACAAAGACCCACGTCCACAAAAGGCACAAAGATGGGGGCACAACGAGCACTACGACAAAAACCATTGAGCAGCAACAAGGCCACAGAAGGCCTCAGATTCTACTCAGTGCTCTGCTACAAGAACCCTCGGGCACGGAAAGTCAAAATCACTTAAGGTGGATTCCAACGGCAGGATTAAGGCATTGAGCGGCATTACGTTAAAAGGCCCTTCACTTAGCAAGGGGCGGGCAGCAAACACTGAACATCGATTGCCACCAAGAAACATGGTGCAAAATTTCGACCTCGTTCCGAAGAAGGAATAAATAGACTGTAACTTATAGTGGTCATAATGAATGCGCCGGTTGACGACGAGGGAGGCCAAGCTTCATCATTGCTCGTTAATTCTTACCTTAAGAATAGGGATGGCAATGGGGTGGGGGTAGGGCAGTAGGTATCTGGACACCTGGACCCGCCCCACACCCTAACGTGTTGCAGGTAGGAGACCAAATGTCAAGCAAGCAATTTGAATTTTCCCGCTCTTTAAGAAGGTCCATGAAAATTTGGGGGCAAAAAATGGGACTAGCTAGGAACAAAGGAGGCCCAATGCCGAAGGGCACATCCAGGCCCGTCCGAGGGTGAATTAAAGAGCCAGGAATCAAAGCTCAGCGTTCATATGCTCAATAGCAAAGAGAGAATCCAGGCCATTACTCTTTGGAATCAAGAATCATAACTGCCGATAACATATAATATTATAATGTACACATAAAAGGGAAAAAGAGGAATGGAACTTTGACTCAATCTCAAGATTATTTTGAACCCCCTTTTCTACTCTAAGCTTTCCTAGCTTTCTTATCCCTATCCTGGACCATGAAAGTTTGGATTTTTTTTAATTTATTTTCTGATTTTGGCTTGAATTCGAGAATTTTTTGTTGGACACCCTTTGATGTGTTTTAAAAAATGCAATAGACTTGGACCACGCTAACATTCTTCACTCGATCTATGATTTTTTTTTTTTTCGATTTGCACTACTTCTCATTCAGAAGCCAATTGGATTTTGACAACACCCCGTGGCTTTATTGCCTTTTCTTTTCTCGGATCCGTAATCTCTGTGTGTATATTCTCTCGCTTGCTTTAATGGGCGGGCCCCGGCGGCGATTTTTCACGGGGCCCGCCCGCCGGGCTATTAGCTTCGTGATAGAGCGCGGCCCTGATATATACATATATAATATATATATATATATTTGATATTGAGGTCATCATCTGCCATTAACTCGGAAGTCAAGGGTTTTCTGGTAATTGACAGCGTATAAATTCAAGTCCTCGAGAGCCGCAGAGTTAGTCAGCCGCAGCGGCTTTGACGGCCCCCGACAACATCGAGAGAGAGGAAAAGTATTGAGTAGACAGACATCTGTCCTCTGGAGAAATTTCATATCCTCCCCCGCCACCCCCCCCCNGCTGGTGAGTGGTGAGCCTCTCTCTTCCGTGTGATTCCGATTCAGATGTCGGATCTTTATCATCCTCATCTTAAGCTCGTTTTATGAATTCTGCTTGCAAGATTATGATATTTTCCTCTCCGAGCTGATGATTTGGGTGGTATTGTGACCAGTCATTTCAGTGTGGGTCAACAATGGCGTCGGATAAGAAGCATTTCGTGTTCGAGGAGGTGGAGAAGCACAACAAGACCCAGGACTGCTGGCTCATCATCTCTGGGAAGGTCAGATCTCTTTCTGCCAGTCGGGTTTTCGGGCTACCCAGAGTTCGATTTCCTCGAGCTTGAATTGATCAGTCATTTTGTCTAATCGGTCGACTCTATAGCGTAGAAGAAGCCTTTGTTAAGAAAGGTAATCCATGTGGGAGAAAGGTAAAGTGAATCCTGTGATCTGGTTAGCAGTATCTATAGGTTTTGGGTGCGCTCAGCGTTCATGTTAGGCATTTCTCCTTGCGGCGTATCAGCTAGCAAGTGCAGCATGAATGAGGCCTTAAGAAAGGCTAATCTCATATTTGTGGGGGGGGTGCGGAAGTTGGCCTCCCGTGGCATCACCGCTGCGGCTGGCCCAAAAGAGAG
>CXYZ01007961.1:646796-858381 GCA_900006705.1 Sonneratia caseolaris
GGGGGGGGGTGGGGGTCGCGGGAAGGAAATCCTCAAATGGATAAGCGAATGCTAGATAGAGTCCCTTGGTCGGTTCCCTTGAGAAATTTACTCTTGATCGGTTGGTTTTGATTTCACCTTAAAAGATATAGCTTAAATTTAGTTGAAGATCTGTACCATACAAAGTCATGGCTGCATGCTAGGAGCTCCGATGTTCTCAGCCAACCCCAAGATCGACAAGATTTGCAATTGGGTGATAGTCATTGTCGCTATGATCGATGGGCTCGGATGGTAGAAATGTTAAAAATTTCATTTTTGATGAGAATGGAGGATTGGGGGTGAATGTGTTTGGTTATCTTGGTCACGTCCTTTTTTCTAGGAATTCATTTCCTATTAAGGTAGAAATTGGACCATTTCTTAGACGACTCATCATTACTTTAACTAAGATGATGTTGAAAGAGCTATATTCATGTATGGAATACAATTAAGTACAATAGCTGGAACCAGCATAGCATAATTTCTGCCACCAAAACCACCCCAACCCCCAACTTATTAAGATTATTAGTGTTGTTACTATTGTTGTCAATCTGTATTCTTGGTTGAACTGTCTCTCTTTTCCAGCTTAACTGGTGAAATTGCACGCTGTTGTTGCAGGTATATGACGTGACATCTTTCCTGGATGATCATCCTGGAGGAGATGAAGTTTTGCTCTCTGCTACTGGTAATCTACAGTCTAACCTATTCCTCCCTTGTTGAAAGCACGAGCCAAAGTGTTTCCCAAGCAGCCTGCATCTTTGCATAAGTGAGGGATGCCATGGAAAGCTACTTAAATCTTTCTCTTCTTTCCTCTTCATCTTCTGGTAAAAATTACAGGGAAAGATGCAACAGATGACTTCGAGGATGTGGGGCACAGCAATGGTGCACGAGAGATGATGGAGAAGTACTACATCGGCGAGATCGATGCATCGACTGTCCCAGCGAAACATACTTATATTCCACCTCAACAAGCCCCTTTCAACCCCAACAAGGCCCCAGACTTCGTGATCAGGATCTTGCAGTTCCTCGTGCCAATTCTGATTCTGGGCTTAGCAGTGGTGGTCAGACATTACACCAAGAAAGACCAGTGATTACATCGATGGATGGAAGGATGTTTGTGTCTGAATCGTGCCAGTAGCCTGTCCAGATAAGATTGTAGGTTTCCTTTCCTCCCGTCATAGGATGGGTTCCGCCTGATGTAAACGCAGGCCGTGTGCTTTGATTCGAGCTTCTCTTTTCGGGACCGTCCTGTGCATGTGGCCCTGATGACATTTCAAGTTGTTAGTTAATGGTTACTGCTCTTCCAGCACTTCGGCTCTTCATCCTCTCTTAAATTTTGTGTTAGTTTTGTCTCTATTTTTTTTTTAAAAGGAAATCTTTATCTATTCCAAATGGGCAAAACACTTAATAAACGACCAGTTCATTTACGCAGGCTCATTTTGTCTTTTGATGGAAAGAAAGAGACCATCTCACGCTTAACTCGATCTTTTCCCGTCACCTGGTGTATGACGTGAAGGAGAAAGAAAGAAATCTCGTTGACTTTTCCATTGATTTCATACCCTCGTGCTCGACCCGCCTGCCTCATCAAGATTCTGACCCTCCGATCAATATTCTTCAAGCCAAGTCAACCGTGTTAGGTCATGAACCGTCCGTCGGATTATCAGTTAGGTTTTCAGGCCAAAACTGTCGCAAGATTTAAGTCTTACTAGTAAATTCCCAAAAGTATTTTTAACGGTTGCAAGAATCTCTTCCCAGTTGAATCTATTCATTCAAACACGGGATGTATTCATGAGAAGCACCGGTGCCTCCAAGCAGCCGATCTCCAGTCGAAAATACAAGCAAAGAGAGAAAGTGATTATCAACCAAGATTCCTGATGGGAGTTCCAGAAAATAGGATAGCCATAATTTTCTTTCTTAAAAAGCTTGAATTGTAAACATCTCGGTGCCACCCCTTCGAACTGAAACGAATAGCAGGGACCAAGAATATTGACAGATTCATGAAATATTGAGAAGTCTCAATTTTCTCAGAAACCCAGAGAAGAAAAAGGGAGATAAAGAAAGGGAAAAGGAAAACCAGGGGCAGTGTATCGGTTAAACAATTCCTACTTGCCAGGCCTTGCTCATGGTCCTGCCGATCAAATCTTCTGTATCGCATGCAGAGGGGCTTGTGTATCTGAGCCGATAATAAACTGGTATTCTCTGTTCAATGCTGCCTCCGTTGCTTCTAAGAACCTGCCTCCAATGCTGAAATGAGAGCAGTGGGCAAAGAGATCACAGTTCTCTCCCAAGTGAGACCACTCGAGAAATAAATTAGCAAACAAAATTGGCCATATTCTTGCTTCCCCAGCTGAAAAGATATCAGAGGGACGACTCTATCTTATTGTGGAGGGTGACTACCAAGTCATGAGCATCATCCAAAAGCTTCCACACATCAAGCTGCCCGGCCATGCTAGTGCACTCCCTCAGTATCTCATCCATGCTGTTATACCTCTCTATGATCAGCTTCCTCCTCTGCAATACCGAAGCAGCAATAGCATAGAGCAGCAGATCATTGGTGGGTGGGGCCCGTTGCCTTATACGACTCCAAGCGGATTTTCCAATCCCAGCCCTGAGGGCTGCCTGATCAGCCCACATGACCTCCCACAGGCACATGGTCTGCTCGAAGGTGAGCTCCCTCCTGAAGAGGACCACCACCATCCTATAAACAAAGAAGCAATCATCCGCTTGTAGCTTCTGTAAATGCCGGTAGAGGTGGGAGTCCTTGAACTTGATAATCCTGGAGACAATCTTGAGTTGCCTTCTGATACCCACTTCATCCAGCCTGAAGTTGTGACGGGCCTTCCTCATGAAGCCCACAAAGCACCAGAAGGCCTCATGGTCCTCCATTATGATGGTGATTATAGGGGTCAGCAGATCGCTCATCCCCTGGCAGTATCCAATTTCAGGGTCATAGAGTGCATAGGCTTCGAGAATTGCTACTAGCCGGGCTGCATGAAAGATTCTATATGGCTCCAGATGATCATAATCCCTAAGGCCAACAGCCTCGGCAGAACGGCGGGCCCGAGTTGCTGACACTGTGGCCTGAGAATAGGAGTACGGGATCCATTCAGAGTTTGCACGGACTGCATCTACACGAATGATCCGCTGCCATGTGGCAAAGTCTTCTGTGGTTCGAACTGGTGACAGAATTCCAGTCTTTAACGAGGGAGAAATCTCCTCCTTGGTCAGCATATCAGACTCATTATATTCCCTGCTGACAAATAGCCATTAAAGATTTTAAGGACATACTTCGAGCACAAATCAAGAAAGTATTTTTTATTTTCTTCTGCTCATTTTAATCCTTATTTCTTAATTTTTTTTATTTAGACCTGTGCTTATATTTGCTAAGACTCCATGAACTGATTAATTCACCTATAGTTTTCTTTCGTTCTTTTCCAGTCTCCCCATTTTTTATTTTTTATAGATAGTACTGAGTAGTCTTACTATACCTGCCATCTGAAGCAGGTGAAGCTCTAACTACTTCAGCATCCTCAGAGGAGTCTGTGTCTGAAGAATCAGTGTTTAGGGTTGAGCCATCAGCATTCGTAATTCTTCTCGAGCTTCCATCTCCTTCCAACAACATGCTGGTAGAACCATCCATGATCACATTATCTGGAGTCCTTTCTCCACTAGAAAGTGACTCTCTCGCACTCTCCACTTCTTCAGAGCTAGCAGAGTGCTCATTTTGCATGAGTCTCCCAGCAAACTGCCTGCTGCCACAGTTCCAACCATATTGTTTCAAAAGCCGCCTACATTGCCTGCGGAGTTTCTCATATTCCTTTCTGCATAAAAAAGTAACACATTTAATTGCTCTTGATATATATTAGGAATAAAATTTAGCCATCACATGTACCCGCCCATAGTTCACTTTCCATAGCTTCCAACCATATGACTAATGGAAAGGTCTACAAGCAATCTTGCTGATCTAGTGCAGGGTAAGTAAAATAAAATTTTCATGGGTTTAGTGAAAACGCACCTGTTTTGAGTCCTTATTGCATCTCTTTCCTCTTTCGAACTCTTCAAGTCATACCTGTTGCATAACACAAGATATATCACCAACTGCCGAGGGTAATTTTTGCCACCAGCCATTTATTTATTGCTTGTCATCTTTCCACTTACTATTTTGAGAGAACACAGCATGATTTGAAGTATAAGTGCAAGTATGTTCCCCAATAGGAAGAGCACATTAATGAAGAATGACTCGTACAAGATTGTCAGCAGAAACTATTTGCCAAGATCTGGGACTTCCCAAAAAATTACAGGCAAACTAACAATTTTTTAACTTATACAGGCAGAGGTCAAGCAAAATCATCTGGAGTAAATAAACAGATTGGATAGAGAAAATGACATCAACAAAGGAATGAATTCTCACACGCCAAGAAGATATGGCCAAACCTCTGCCCTGATACTTGGGTGTATGCCCTATAATACAAAAACAAAGTGTATGAAAACTCGAGTTTCAAGGGTCCATAAAAGAAAAGAAGTCAATGCAGCTCATAATTTTAAAAGGAAGAGAGCACACAAGGGAAAAGAGCTGACAACTTACTCCACTACGAACTTTCTTGAGAAACTTGAGTCCACCGTCTCGGAGTCTCCCCTCGGGTGTAAACAAAGTTCTCCATTGCTGGGGTGAAAGTGTATTCTTCCTTTTACGGCGAGACCAAGGTGATTTAAGACGGCCCCTGAATAAAGAACTCACCATTTGTCAAACAAAATAATCCGTTACATATATGGATAGCAAGAAGATGGAGAAATTAGCACAAACTATGAATAAAAGTTATAAGCAGCCAAGAAGGAAATGCACAAACAGGAGCATGACTTTGTTAACAATGATAATTGCTCATTCTTAGACCAATGTCAAATCCATTATTCATGCACCACCAGATTGCATGTAGAGTTCCCTTAAAAGAAAGTTCCACATCACAGCATTGAAAGATCATGCGACAACCAATGAAGATTTCTTCAAATAAATCCCCACGGCAGGTAAAGAGAAACTGCAGAAATTACAAAAGCTTGGACTACATTGGGCAAAATAAAAATAGAGAAGCACAGTCATGTCCTACGCTCTTTCCATAATGCTTTTGGAGCTCCAGATTGACACATATATCACACAGCTGTCACTCAAAATAACATTTCCTACAGATAATTCTGATGTTACGACTGTTCCTAATGTATAGAGACACTATCTGCATATTTCTTACACCCGACAAATATCCAGTTGGCTATCGGCACCTCTGTATAGTCCTAATCATGATATGAATCTGAATAAGTAATCCAAGAACATGTCATCCATTATCACTGCAAAGTGCTAACTCAGGCGCTTGCTTTATTCCGTTTGACTATCCTAAGTGACTACTCCCGTCAGATCTAAAGTATCATCATCCCAAAGGAAGAATAAACTTCACAACTGTGAACATCAAAGGAGGCCTGGAAATAAATATTCACCGCTCATATCATCAATGCAGAAAAGAATAGAGACACCAATCCATTTTAAGCCAGATGAAGCTCGAAGATAATCTGGTAAATGCAGAGGCCGACTGCCAAAGCTACGAAAAATCCCAGCTATTCCCTAATCCAGCTAATAAGAAGAAATTTATCCGGTCAAAGTTGTTGAATTCAAATTTATTTTAAGCCCAACCAACAAACAAGAATAAGACATAAAAGCCACAAATTTGGGACAGATAAGTGAAGCAGCAGAGCGAATCTGCTTCAGTCCAAGCTAAAGGACCGAGATCTTAACTAAAGCCCAGGAAGGTGAAAGCAACGGAGGATATTTTATAGGGGGAGAGAGAGAGAGAGAGAGACTCACCGATCGAAGGAGGAAGAACAGGAAGCTGGCGAAGAATTAGCGACGACAAAAAGGACCGAGCGCAAGTGAACCCACGATGATGACGATGAAGAAGAAGATGGGGAAGACGAATTCGAAGACGAAGTGTGACTTCGCTTTAGAGCTTTCATCTAACACACAATTAACCGATAAAGGAGGACCAGAACGGACCTCAGGAGCTCGCTAGGGTTTCCACAGTAAACCGTCCTGGTCTCCCGTTAGTGAATCGATCGAATTTCTTCGTTACCTACTGGTGGCAGAGTAGTGCAAGGTAGCTTGCAAGGTGAAACCGGCCAAGGCAGTCAATGCCACCACAAGGGCGGGAGAGCGAGGCACCGTCCTTGACCAGAGACCTCCGTCACTGCCACCGAAGAGGAGGTGCTGGATTCCGGCCTCCGGCGACGGCGACGGGGGCATGGGGAGGAGAGAAGTCTTTGGTCCAACGCGCCGGCGGCGGGAAATAGTCCTCCAACAAAAATCTGTTGATTTTCCGGCAGTAAAGTGCTCTAGAATCCCAACTGAAACCCAACTGCTCCCTCTATCTCTATCTCTTCCCTGCAGTTTACCTCTTCTTCTTCGTCGTCGCCTCTCCCTCCCTCCCTCTCTCTCTCTCTCTCTCTCTCTCTCTCTCTCTCTCCAGTGGAAGTCCCCTTTTTCTTTGTCTGTTCTGCAGAGAGAGACTCGGGCAGGTGTGAGCGAAATTTTCTTTTTCCTTTTCTTTTTTTTTCCTTTAGGGAAATGAAAGTAAGTAAAGGGTTGAACGTAACCTCTTCCTCAGTCATAATGACTAGGGAAAACAAAGGAAAAAAATATTTATAATGCCATTAAATCAAATTCATATTCATTAATGGAGGTTAAGAAAATTTATGATAAAAAAGATAGTAGACATTTTCTTCTTAATTTTATATTTAAATTTTATAAATATTAAAATAATTTTAGCACTTTAATGAATTGAGGATATTTAAGTTTAATTAATTAATTTAATAAATTTCGAATATAAGTTAATTTATAAAAGAAAATTGGAGAGAGAAATATTTATTCCAATCCTTCCAAATGGGGATTAGGTATTTTATGGATTCTCATGTACCATAATTTATTGGTAAGACTTTTTTTTTTTCCGTTTTTGAAACGTGTGGCTTTGATCGGTTAAGGAAAACGTCCAACTGAATGGATTCTAGATTATCAGTAGTCTAAATTATAAAATCACCATTTAACAGTATTTTGATTAAGAAAATGTAATATTTCTCTCTGTCCCTTCCTCTTCCTTCCATCCTATTCACTTTACCTACTTATGTATAGAATATATATATATATATATAATAGTTTTAAAAATTGGACTAGATCGACATGTTCGACTGGTTCAATCGGAAATCGGCTACTTACTAGGTTTGATTATCAGAATTAACCAAATTACTTTTTAAATGCGGTCAATTTTGATTAAACTTGCAAGTTCTTAGCTAAACCAGTAACTCCAATTGAAATTGTGGAAAAATCAGTTTATTTAAAATTTTAAAAAATAAAATATATTATAATGTACTTATTATATCATATTTATATTAAATTTAATGTTAATATAATGATTATATTAATAATTTTATTCAAATTATTATCAAATTATGGTATTATATTTATTTATTAGTAATATTATTTATTAAATATATGATTAGATCAATTGAACATCTTATCTGACCTACGAACCTATAAACCTACGCCTTAATCAGTTTTCAGTTCGGACTGATTTTAAAAATTATGATATATATATATATATATATATATATATTCATTATTGAGAATGAAATCTATTGGCCAATTGTCAAGCATCCACCTGGATGCCACGACACTAGAGGTGGCAAATCGTGCCGGCCCGGTCTTATCGTGTCGGGCCGGTCTTATCGTGTCGGGCCGGTCTTATCGTGTCGGGCCGGCACGGCATGATAAGGGGAGGGCACGATAAGGGCTGGCCCAAGCACGGCCCTTTAGGATATCGTGCCGTGCCGGCCCGGCACGATAAGACCGGGCGGCCTTGGCCCGGCCCAATAGCCCGATAAAAAAATTCATTTTGATCTTAATTTATTTAAAATTACAAATAAACTCATAAATAAGATTTTTTTATCCTTAAATATTGTCTAATTATCTAATAATTTTTTTAAATAACCCTNCGATAAGCACTGGCCCAGCACGGTGTTATCGTGCCGGGCTATCGTGCCGGGCCAAAAATTGCCAGGTCTACACGACACCCAATTAGAATTGTCCATTTGGAGAAAAAAAGCAGGTCCCGTGAAGGAAAACATGACCCTCCATTTTAAGTCCCTAAACTTTTAGTTGGTTTCAGTCGTGCCATTTTCCCCTAATGAGACCATTTTTCCTATTTACCAGTCTTATCTTTCCAGGCATGAACGGTATACTTTTAAAGGTAGAGACGTGGCACACCAGGCCCGCGTTCGTTCAAGCAAAGCCGATCGACCGTAGCTGTCGGAGGTCAACAAAGTCGGGCGTGATTGTTCTCAACCGTAACGGGAAAACCGGAGAAAAAAAAAAGAAGAAGAAAAGAAGAAAACGAGGAAAAAGAAAAAAAAAAGTGTTTTTCTCACTCATGAAGAAAAGTGGAGAACAGGAAAAAAGGGTCCTCATGGCTATCATGCAAGAGCCAGTGGCAGTGGTTCGAGTTTGCCCCATTAGAAGGCAATACCTCTGCAATATTCCCATGGTGCCGAGACTAATCATATCTTAACTTTTCTTAAGGATAACGAAATGATGGTAAGTGACTAAATGCAGTGGAGACCGTCCCGGACCCGAGCTACACAATATAGCTCATTTACATTGAAGTTATATCTAGACTTATCAGATTCTGTAGTTCGGTGCGATCGGGCAGAATACACCTTAGGTTTCGGTGGACAAGAGAGGGATGATGACATGACCCTTCTCCGAGTGCTCCTTTTACAAGCTCTTTGGGGCCCGATTGGGAGATAGTGGACAGTTCTATCTATGTGCCCTATTATTATGCATCCCCCATGACCACGAAAACTATCCTCTTTTTCTCCTTTCCACCCGAGCCCACCGCCACTAATCACGATCACAACAGTCGAAAGAACAAACAAAAGGCTCCATCCCATATGCCAACCAAAATCGTCTTTTTCCAATGAAATAAATCAATGATTTGAAATCGACAAATTAAAACAGAATTTACAGAGTAAAATATAGTATAATTCGTAGGACAGAGTTATTTCACATGTCATTACCCGAGCATGCCCATTCTATTATACACCGAAGCGAAACACGTAATCTGCGTGTCTTCTCTCGGCTATCATTGGATTAGGATGCCACTAAGGTTCTTTCTTCTTATAATGGCAGATTCGAAAGGGCTAAGATTGTTTTTTCAGCTTCCACATCTTGGTAGGAAGGTTGTTCTAATCGACATGTCCTTGTCACCTGTAACGTACAGTGTTTGAGCTTTTGCACTCGACTGTGAATGTATTGAATGAAGTGAACGACCGGCACCAGGACTTGATATCCTCGAATTAAGGTCCGAAGGGCATGTTTCCAGTATGAAATGAATTTTAATCCTTATTTCGGTCTGAATTCTACACGTCAAAAACAAAATTTAAAGAAGGGATTATGGAAATTTGCCCCGTAAATACTTGGCCCAATGAAGAGCATTATGGGCCCATAATTTAAGGGCCTGACGGATGTCCGACCGGCCCAATAATGGCCCATTGTCTTACTGTTTAAGCCTACTGCCTATATCCTAAACAGTCCAAATGATTTTGTTAATTGACCGTTACGTCCGCCTTCCTGATCGGATTTGAGCTGACCCATGTTCTCTCATACGTTATTGTCCCATGACTTTATTCTGGGAACGAGGGTGAGGACGTCGATTGCTTTCCTAGTTATGTTCGTATGTCATATTTTCTTGTTATCTCTGGTGCTCGATGGTAATAGCTGCTTCTGAATCTGAGTATGTGCCCCCAGTGGATCCAACAGATCGTACTATGAAACAACTGATGAAAGGAGATGAGCAGCTATTGTTACTACCAGTCAGTGAGGGAGGCACAGGGATTGACATCAAGATCATGGTGCTTTCAGCCCAGAGGAGATTCGGTCCACTCTCTCTACGTACTGTATTCTAGCACAACCTACAATCTGCATATCTAGTTTTGATTGGTTTCAGACAGCCTGTTTTCTGGGCAGAGCTGAATCTGAGGCATGGTCGACTCCTTCTTGTATTGTCTCGAGACTTGGCCTCCAGGTCGGGGCTGAAGGGCCATCTCTGCTTCCACAGCGACCAGTCTTCTTCCCGCTACGCCTGCCAACTAATTCTCCCACCGATACCTGTCGACCCAATAGAAGGCGTAGCTGCTGCTTCGTTATAACCACCTTGATCCTCGTCACATGCTCCGCTTCCGCTCCGGAGTAGGCCTCTCCAAGCTTCATCGCATATTCAGGAGGCGGATTCCGTGAGCTCTCCTCCAGTAAATGGACCCCCGAGACCGTAAAATCCGTTGGGACTTCTCTGACGAGGATCGGGCGACCGTGCCCCGATATCTTCCCACGAGACTGCATGACTTTCGGGTGCTTCTTGATGGCAGTTCCGATACAGCAACTCGTTCCAGCCCTGCCGACTGACATGAGCATTCCCATCTCTTTTACTCCCGATCAAATGACTGCACGGAACTATCACGTCGAGGGAAATGGAAAGGAGGATAGAATTGCCGGGCTGATCAGTACTGCTTTACTGACGCGGACACCGATCATCCGACCTCTGAACTGCAACCGAAGCTCTGAACTGTGCTCGTACAAACTCGGGATATGAACAGAGCGGAGGAGTATGGGCCCTTTTAAAAAGGACGTACAGAAGAAGTGGGTAGAAGAAATGGAGCTCTCTTTAGCTGGCGAAAAGAAGAGGAGAAAGGGGGATGTTATTCAACACGCATGCAAAAGAGAAAGTCGGCTAGTGGAGTAGTCGAATTCGCATTTACTTTTATGGTAAGCGACACTTTAATATTTACCCACCGTACTTATATTTGTACATCCTCGTGAATTTAAATAAAAATGAGAATATAAGAAAAATAAAGAATTATGATAATTTTAATTATAATATTAAGTTTGTAATTTTTTTTAATTTAAATCAAGAGTGATATCAACCGTATAAAAAAAATTATTTTTATCACCTTATTATCTTTACTTTAGGTTTGATATTTACATATCGTTTGTGGAGGTCGGTATCGGTGAGACAGGCTTTCGATTGCAACTTGTATGAACCTTTTTAGAATAGGTAATAGGTAGAGCATAGGTAGATGTCGGTCCAGCTTCCTAACATATTTATACTACAGAAGACGATCAATTTACCTATATATGTATGCATATATATATATATATATATATAAATAAAGATCATGAATTTGGGCCCTTAAATAAGCAAATATGGATTGGATAATCTTGGGAGGTACAAAGCATTTAGAGGAGTAATTTGGTGATTTTTCCTTCTTTAATTTTAGCACGTGTTCCATCCGATTTACTCATCGGGCTTTGTGGACCTTGGATGGGGCTACGGCCAAAATTGATTCCATACCCTTGCTTTAAGCCCAAATCATCCAGGCCCAACGAGCCCAAAAGAGGACTACTGTGTTTGCATTGATTTCAAGATTTATTATACTGTATAAATTTATTTGTACATTTATATATGATTTCTGATTTATTTATTTAATATATGATCATATAATATCCATGAAATTGTAATAATTACTGCCTTTTTTTGGCATAAATCAGGTGGTATTTAAAATTTTTAAATGAATTCTAATTAATTAACTAAAATTGCATCTCATGGAGCCTCCTCATTACGACAATGTACCGTATACTCTTTAAAGTACGTAAGTGAGCGTGTCCACTAATTAAAATCTGGACAGCTGGCAGAGCGGTCCCCATGCCATGACAGCCCTGAGACAATGGGGTTGGATTGGATACCTTGCTGTTTGCGGGTGCGCAAGAGTCAACGTTTGACCGAGTGCGTTATCATAACGGCCATGGGTAGCCGTTGTGCTTTATCGCTTTCCGACCATGATGGTTGGTGGCAGCCTTTTTCCGATTTTTCTTCTGATTAAAATCCAATTATTTAATCCCACGTAAACCGCCTTTCACTATTTTAGACCAGTCCATTAGCCAAGGGGGGTGGTTGGAGTGATTTTACGCCCAATTGATTATAGCTCGGATTATGTGTAGGGTTGCTCATCATTTCCAACCGTTAAAATAATTCGATTTAATTTAAACATTATATTTCGAATCATAATTATTATATAATTATCGAATTAAAGTATTTCAAATGAGTTATATAATTCGATTAATTGATTCAAATTTTTTATTTTTTTTAAAATAATGACAAATTATTAAATTGAATATAAATCGAGTTAAAATTAAATAAAAAATACATTGAAATAAAAAAAAGGAAAAAAGGAAAAAAGTTAAAATCATAAAAATTGTAATTAAAATAAATTAATTATGCAATATTAAAATGATTTGATTTATTTATAAATGTACTATACAACATTAAACTAACATATATATAAATATTTTTTACTTTTAAAAAATATTTCTAGTACATGTATATTTTGTTTTGAATATATTTACAATACTTTAAGTATTTTTTAAAAATTAGTTGGACGGTTCGAACCAATTAACAAAATTGCTTGAATTTAATAACTAACTGCATCATTTTATCTTAAAGAACCGCACTGTATAGAATCAATTTGTTCGTAACCAACTTTTTGGATTCCGTTTGGTGTGGTTTACATTTTGGTCAAGTTGTTCGGTTTTCTATGTGCAACCCTAACAGTATATCTATCCCATTAGATCAGGTCTGTCAGTGCAGCTCTCCAATTTCCAAACAACTTGAAATTTGTAGTAGTTGAGTCGAACATCGGGATTCCGTCCGCCATACATTTCTCGGGTGCTTAGCTGCTGCCGGTTGTAGGCCAAAAAAATAAAATAAAATAAAATCCGAGAAAATCGGTGCCGATTTAGCAAGACCCGTGACGGAAAGCGATCAGATGTACGTGATCCGACAAGCTGAACTTGTAACAGATCATTGGAGTCGAGGAATTCTTTCGGGTGATTNGATTAAAAAAAAAAAAAAAAAAAAAAAAAGGGCGTGGAAAAGGGGATGATCTTTGATGCTCGCACGTAGGTGCACTCATGCGAATAGGTCTCTCCTTTAGGGATGATGCATGCACGATTTAAGGTTGGTGAGTCGAACAATATATCCGGAGATTTTTTTTAAATAAATATTTAATACATAAATTTAAAAATTAAGATAAATCGAAAATCATGCTTATAACATAAGCCAAGAGGCAAACGCCAGCGAAAGAGGATAAGAGGCATGAGCAAATGGAGAAGCAGGTTAAGAGAGAAGAGAAGCTGTGTCCCCTTGGGCTCATGAATGGCGGAAAGTTTGGATTTTTGGGCAAATTAGATGTTGTTCGATATCCTCAAAATCAACTCCACGAGTGAATTAACGGTTTTTTTATAGTGTTTATACTGATATGTTTCGTTAGAAGATTGATTGTGGATGCTTAAATGGCTTGCCATTATGGTACATTTATGCAAGTCTCAAAATATACTTCTTTCTTCTTCTTTTTTTCTTTATCATAAGTAGACTATAATTCTATTTCTTTTATGATTAATTATTTGGTATAATTATACATCTTTTCCTTTCCATAATAAAAATTGTACATTCCTTATATTTTCCTGCTCTTTCCATGTTTCCATCTTCTCCAGCGTGTCCTCTCCCATCGAATGAGAGTTTCACAGGTCGCACAGCCCTAATTTCTCCCAAGCTTTCTCGTTGAAGGTATCTTTGTTGGGGGCCGGGAATCTGAAGACACGACTGTGGAGCTTCTGCTATAAAGAGAAGGTGAAGAAGGTGGAGAACGAGAAGAGAAGTTGCGCGCACCCATTGACCGTCATTGCGGTGGGGCCCTATTCCTCAAACGGCTCTTTTGCCTCCGATCTCTCTGTCTTCTGCAGGAGACACGACAAGGAGGGCTTCTCCTTTATCTCCGGGTTTTGGTACCTGGACTAGGGCCTTCAGTGTTCCTCGGCATCGGACATGGTGGATCGAAGTGATGGGTCGGGGGACACGACTTTCACCAAGGTCTTTGTCGGGGGATTGGCTTGGGAGACTAAGAGGGACACCATGAGGCGTTACTTTGAGCAGTTTGGGGAGATTCTCGAGGCTGTAGTGATCTCCGACAAGAACACTGGAAGATCGAAAGGATATGGATTCGTAAGTCGAGTTCAACTTGCTGACCCTGCGTGTGAATTCGCCTGGATTTTCCTTCAGGCGTAGAAATCTGTTCATGATGCTTCTTTGGATGTCCTCCTGATCGTGCTCCAGGTGACTTTTCGGGATCCAGAGTCGGCAAGGACGGCCTGCGAGAATCCGTTCCCAGTCATAGATGGAAGGAGAGCCAACTGCAACCTCGCTTCCATCGGTGCTCGGAAGAACAGACCGACCGCCACCTCTGTGGAAGGTAGGAAATCTCTGTTTTCTTCTGGTACGCACCCACCTACATCGGTTCCAAACATTCCGGTGCCGAATCAGGAAACCCGTACTTCGGATCACATTCTATCCATAGCTTTGTCGCTTCTGATCATCTCATCCAGAAAGAAAACGAGGATCCAAGTCTTTATCACTCGACGGATCAGTTGAACTCTTTTTCGGGTTCTGGAAACAATGCAGGTATGGAGAGGTTCAGGCAGAAGCCAGCAGCAGCGGCATCAGCATCATCATCATCATCATCATCGTCATCAAACTTTGATGGTCATCCAACATACTTCCACCAAACCGTTGCCCCCGGCTCATTTCCTTACTCTTATAGGTAAAAAAGAAAAAAAAAGAAAAACGAAATTCAGCAGAAAATAAAGCCTAATTATTTTAGAGTATTATATTAAATGGATTTTTTGCTGCTTTTCCTGAAAATTCGGTGTCTCTAACACTCGGAAATCTTTCCCAACATCAACGACCTCCAGGTACCCTGGTTACTCTCAGGACTTCTTCCCAATGGTTAGCCTCTCTATCTCAGTCTCAGTCATAAGCAAGTAGTTTTTTTGCCGCACGCTTACGAGTTCGACAGAGAGAGCAAGATATCACGATAACTTCTTAGAGCATGGGCGCCAGAATAGCAGAATTGCAGCAAATGAAGCCATGACAGTGCATCTGGCCATAAGACTGTATAAGATTTTCTATGAAATTTTATTTACATGCAACCTCCTTTTCCTCTGACAGGGTTACTACGGTGTCTATGGCGGGCATCAGCAGCAGCTTCCATCATACTATCCCCCTTCAGGATCAGGAGCAGGGTCCCACGGATTCCACCTGAACCACTATCCATACTATGCACACCCTGGGCCATCGCAGTACCCGAAGTTGGTCCAGTACCCGGTACTTCCCCAGCAATTCCGGAGCACCCTTGGATTCTCAGCAGTCCCAAACTCGCCTTCGCCATTGCCCATTATGACAGGTATACTGGCCCTTAAAATGGTTCGTCTTGTTCCGCTTTGTTCTGGTACCGGATCTTACTTCAGTCTCCAAATTCCAATGCAGCCCGGCCGATGGCAGTGACAAACATGGCAGCAGTAGGACCAGGATCCGAAGGGAACGTCTCTGAACAACAGTCCTCTTCTTGAAGAAACAGAGGATCACGGTATACGATGAGAAGAGAGGAGAAAACGGCAGATCAGGACAACCATGAACATCCTTTGGAATCATAGAGCTAGGCCTCTTTCTGTAATCTTTCACCAATTCTTTTCTCACGAAAACATCCTTAATCTTCGTCATCCGTTCACAAATATAAACACGAGAACAGTACATTTCCTTGGGTTCGCTACATTTCATGCCTGCCAACTGTACACCTTGACATTGTCAAAGAAGAAAGTGGCAGTTCAGAGGGTCTTCGTGCCGTTAACTACTCCGTATACTCCACGGCTGTTTGAGACATGAAATCAATCAACATTGAAGATGGAATTGAATGGCGGCATCATAGCAGATGAGCCCATTACCCTGAAAATCCTTTGCTGCACATTGTCGATGGTTGCGTGGAGTGCGATACGGAAATGATATCGAGAACGTTGATTTTGACCATAAAGATTTTGTGTCGGCTTTCCTTCACGCGACCTACAGGCTACAGACATCTGATAAACATGTTTGATCGGATCCTGAAGAAGACCGGGTCCCAGAATAACCCATCGGTATCAGCAGAAAGCAAGAGCAGGTCAACCCTGTCTTTCTGCACATGTTGTCGGCTTAAGCATTACATCAATCTAAACACTCTCGTCAGGCAAGGCCATGTCGGCACCCCGGGCGACTCACCTGGTTTTACCCGATGCAAAAGAAAAGGGCAGACCCAACTGGCAACTTGTACTAGCATCCGGCCCATTTAGATATAAGTGGGCCGACTTGTGATATTCTTAATGGGCCCTATTGGAGCCCATGAAGATCAGGAGCCCGCTCGGCTGTCATGGGCATGCAGTCGCAAACCCTGGCTTGTCAAACATAAATACGGCTCACCGAAACCCTAGCTTCCCTCAAGTGCTTCCAGTCGGCGCCAGAGCTATACCCTCCGCAGCTCGATTGTCTTCTCTGAGCATCAAGATGTCTACCGGAGAGGTTGCCTGCTCCTACGCCACCTTGATCCTCCACGATGATGGAATCCCGATCACTGTAATTCTCTATCTCGGTTTCTCGATTTGTGATGGAGTCGTCATCCTGATTTTTTTTCCTGCTCGGTCGTTCGTTTGATCTTCATTTGACTGTCGTGACATGCTAAAAGGCGGAGAAGATCGCTTCATTGGTGAAAGCAGCCAACGTCCCGGTCGAGTCTTACTGGCCGAGCCTCTTCGCCAAGTTAGCCGAGAAGAGGAACATCGAAGATCTCATCATGAACGTTGGGTCCGGTGGTGGTGCTGCTCCCGTCGCCGTGGCCGCTGCCCCTGCAGCTGCGGCTGCCGCTACTCCGGCTGCCGAGGAGAAAAAGGTATTGCCACTGACTCTCTCTTTGCTGCCTCGTGATTTTACACATCACAGTGACTGGAAGTAAATCAAAGAATCAAAATTTGACTTTTTGCAATCGATTGAGGGAACGGCTCTCGCTTTGATCACTCTTCTTTTGTCGTAATCTTTTTTTTTCTTGTAATATTACAGTCGATGATATTTGAATTTCTGTCAATTGATTTCTCTTCTAATGAGCAAATTGAGGTTCTTGGAGGAACATCCTCGACTGGTGTAAAAAACATCAACAAGAGTTATTTTATAAGCATTAACAAGAGCTTTAGATGGCCGTAAGAACATAGGTGTGATCTTTTCTCGTTTCGATCTTGTTTCAGCTGTTTTGTTTTCTCTTTGTTCTGTTCAAATGCAGGAGGAGCCCAAGGAAGAGAGCGACGATGATATGGGTTTCAGCTTGTTTGATTAGACAAGCTTTGTGGCCGGATTTTTCCTACCGTGTTAGGATCCTTTCAGAACCCTGTTTTCCTTATTATATGGAGAGTTTGTTCCCTGTGCTGTGATTGAGTGTTTATGGAAGCAGTGGCTGGATGTTGGTACTCACATTAGTTTAACGCACATCGATTGACTTTGCCGATTGGCCTCTATGCTATTCCTGGATTTCTAGATCTTTGCTTCTTGTTAGCTGTCCTGTGGGCTTACATGCTAGTAGTGGGCATTACCCAATAAGGTCGACTTAGCAACTTCAGCTTCAATGGGCCTGTAGAAAAGGTAGGATAGGTAGGACACCATTTCCAAATTTCTTTCTCAGCCTGTCTTTCGTAAACATTTGCATGGTTACAAATTCATTTAGAAGGGACCGTCTCCCGTCATTTCTATAGAAGCTGCATCAAAGTCTCTGCAGCTATTTCAGTTTGAAGGACCGACTTTAGGAGTGTCTGGATGGTACATGGTTGAATTTCGACCCTTCCAGTTCCCATGATCAAGGAATGAAGTTGGAAAAGGACCTCTTGCTCGACTCTCTGGCAAGTTGTCCTAAACTAAGCCAAGCGGGTGAAGGGAGCTCTGATGCTTGTTTCCATGATTAGGTCCTTTTTCATTTATCTGTCCGTTCATATGTAGGATTGTCGAGGTTAGCGTGCATTGCCTAGGGACAAGATGACATTCTCCTCAGCGAGGAGATAGGAGATTTCTATGCCTGAGGCTGTCTCGGATGAGGCTGTCTCGGATGAGACTGTCTCAGATATTGCCATGCTCGTAGTACTACTTCTAATCTTGATGTCTAACAACTTCTAAACCTACGTGTAGCCAAGCTGATTTGACGTTTTCCAATTGCATTACATGCATGTAAGCGGATACTTGCCAAGTTGGGTCAAAGTCTCTGGACGGGGCTACGACGTCTTGACCGTAGTTGGTCAAAGATGGCACCTTCGATAAAATCCAAACCTGTGGACGGCATAGTTTCCTTTTCTTGTCTAATGGAACATTTATTTTCCGGGAAGCATTCATCACTGTATTACGACTGTTTTGATTTTGATTCAAGAAAATTAGAGAGTAAAAAATAGAGATGTGCTGTGATTTTATTAATAAAAATTAAATCAAAGTCCGTTAATTTTATGTTGATAAACTTAAAAAAAAAAACTGCTTTTCGATAACGGACCGCGACTCGTCAGTCAACGCACTTACCCAATTCCATTCAGCGGTCAAAGTAAAACCGTATCCTGACCCGAGCCGACGGAACGTGGGCCCTACGACCTTCGCCGTCTTTCCTGGCGTTTCCGTGCTTCCAGATTTCTCTGGCTTGGTCTTCCCTTCTCTTCTCCCCCCAAGTCGGCTTAAATAATCTCCTCTCCCCCCATCTCAGCTTCACCTCAAGCCTGCAAACGCCATACACAGGGCCATCCAAAGTCAAAGCAATCTCTTCTCTCTTCCTGCCTTTGGAAAAGTTCCGTTTTATTCCCTGAGAGGACCTGGATGATGATGATGATGATGATGTCCATGTTCAGCTCCTTCGAAGCTTTATGCGCCGAGTTTTCGTTCGGTCAGAAGCTGAGCCTCTTGGTGGGCCCGAACGGAGGCCTTCACAACAACGGAGCTAAAGATGTACCCGCCGTCACGGAGAAGACGACTAAAGGGACCAGGTCGGTGCCGCCAAGGAAGGACGTCGGCGTACGGGGGCTGAAGGAGGAGCAACCAAAGAGGTCGCCGAGGTTCGCACCTGAGCTAGACGGGGTCCACTGTTTTGAAACCATTCTTCCCTACTGTAATTGCATTGAATTTATTCGTAAGGCAGAATTTTTCAATCTTCGACTCCATGTGTATGCCTTCCTGAAATTATAAAGTCGAATCTGCTACCTTCCCAGAGCATAGTGCGCATACTATTCCAAACGTTATCCTGGTCATGTTGAGACGGGATGAATCGAGTTCTGCCGGATTGTGTTGAAAAACAGGTGATCCGACTTCAGAAAGATGAGCCATGACAAGTGCAACTAATGCAACAATGTCGCCTTCTGCCCGCCCGATAATGAAAGAATTCTCACCGGTCAATATTCTGTTACAATTATGAAAGCTACCGATCGGTCAATCTCCGATTTAAATGGTAAAGGTGTTGGTGCTGCTCGGTGATGGTGGCTGGATCCTCTTCAGACAGGTTTGAAAAGAGAATTTGAGCGGGCCGGCAATCATTGGACATTTCCCGAGTATATTATTCCAACTCATCGTCTTTCGATGATTCAACCTGTAGAGCATTTAACACGTATGACTAACGATAGAATCTGACATCACCTGCAAAAGCCTAACCGGAGTAAAATACCTACACGTACATCAAAATTCTCGGAGCCCAAAATGAGATCTCTTTATGGTCTTATCGTTATGGCATTCATCCGAGCCATGCGAACTGATATTAAACCAGAAAAGAACTGGCATCAATTTTCGGCAAATGAGGGCTCTTTGGCCGGTTCTACCGCCAGAGACTCCAGTTTCTGAGCTCTACCATTTCCTTTTGGTATGATGAGACCGTAGCCTCCTGCTTTTCTTCTGTAGACGATGTTAATCTCACCTGGAGGAAAGAGCAACAGTACATTAGACAGTGCAGACCAGGGGCAATTGTAGTAGTTGCGGGGTGATAAGAGTAATCAATCAATGTATACCGGTCTCCTCGTTCTGAAAGGCATAGAAGGCATGATCAACATTCTCGAGCTGCTCCACTGCTTCAGATACAGTCAGAGGCGGCATGTCAAAGTATTTCGTCCGAACTATCTGAAGATCAGTTTATTGTTAGGTTAAAGCCATTGGAAGCAAGAAACAATTTCAGCCCTGTAAAGAAATTTCCACAGTCTGGGAACATGGAGAGCATTCTGCAATCATGTCCCTCAATGTTGATGTGAAAATAAAACGTTGCAAGTGATTAAGGAAAAGCTTATACATATGCTCCTTCCCCACCAAAGACGGTTCTGTAGTCCGGAAAATTTGGAGCAAAATGAACTAAAATGAAAAGTGCTTTGTTCAATGCTACGAGTTCCAAAAAGAGAATTCTTGCTAGAAGCGTATGCATTCTTTCTAGTAGTACAATGATGAAAACTTGAATAAAGTGATGAACTTGAAATCAATTAAGCTTTTGCTAATGAGGAAGTTCTATTTAACTACTGCTGGAACTCCAAAAACAATCCCATGTTAAAAGCTCTCGAATTTTTGAGATGATAATTGAATGAACCGACTGGCCCCAAGTGGGATGAAAATGTGTGGGTATCAATTGCAAAGGCAGAAGAGACAAACCTCATCAATGAAGTTTTCGTCTTCGCCATCAGAAACTTCCTCATCTTCAACAGTTGGGGCCATGGGTTCCCTGACTTTTGACCGATCAAATCCCTTCATGTGCCGACCACGATCAGACTCCTTCTCCTTGATCTTCCTCAGCTTCCTCTGAATGATCGATGAAACCAAATCGATGCTGCCATAGGTGGACTCAGAATCTTCCTCAGCCCGAACAATACCATGCCTCTTGGTGAACAGTGTTACCTGAACATTTGCAAACGATCTTAGCAAACAATGTTATCTAAGCAATCGCCAATGTAAAACATTCCATTTCCAACTGTGAAATGAAAAGCTGAAGGGGCTCATGATGAGAGTTCAATTCCAAAGTACCTCACATCTACGAACTTTTGGGCCTTTCCCAAATTCTCCTCCTCGGACCGACAGTCTCACATCCACCTCACGCACGAGGTGGCTATGTTTATGAACAGCCTTTCCAAGTTTATCTTCGACATAGCTCTTCACTGAATCATTCAACTGCATACAAGGTAAAGGAATGACCTTATAAGATCTTTTCCACGTAACAACACTCACAATGAACATACAAGATAAAATAACCCAGTTTCATCTGAATATTCTCTGACTCAGCTCCCCAAAGAACCCAGAAGATCCTCCGATTACGTTTACACAGCCAAGTAAAATCAGGTTCGAAATCCGAATATTATTCGACTAATCGTCAGATTTTGGAACCGAACTGTCAATCCCTTTCTATACAGGAGCGTCTCGGACAACAACAGCGCAAGAAAGGGCACCTGGAGATTTTTTCCTTGGACGATCAATTTGACAGAAGAGAGGGGCCCGTCCCAAGACATGCACACAACAGACAAACTCCCATGGCTATTCCTGGGAACAGGTCGAGCGAACGCCCCACTCAGAGGGCTGCTGAGGAAGGTCGAGTTGCTGGAACAGAGCACGGGACCTTGGGTCCTCGTCAGTGAGAGGAGCGAGCAACCAAGGATAGCAGACGAAGGAGAAGGAGGCGATGGCGATGGCGGTGACACATGGGAACTGTGAGAGGTCGCCTGCACAGAGGACGCAAAAGCAGCCATTTTGTCGGCTCCAGCAGCAGATCAAGAATGAAATGCCTCAAAAGAGGTTGTTGAGAATTGCGAGAAAGTTTCAGATGAGGAGAATGAGACATGGGCAAGCACATGATCTAAACTCTTATGACAGTGAGGAGGCGTCGGAGGAGGAAGAAAGTGAGGGGAGGTTTTGGATAATTCGGGAACAAGACGCAGACGTGGCAGCTCATCTAGAAGAGGATCCCGACAAGAACACGTGACGTAAAAATAATCTATTGTTATACTCAATATTTTCTAATACATATCTAATATTATTATAATATTTTCCGTTATTTGTTTCCTAAATTAAGTGATAGGATATGTCCGCAAGTAAACTCTTACCTTAATATGATTTCTTGAGTTGCTCCCACCAATGAATACTGCAGCTTAGCTCGTGACCTACGCTTATTCTTCTTCGCAATATATTTATATTTTTCTATTTTTTAATTATTATGTAAAGATGTTAATTTATGTTCACATTAAATATAAAAAAATTTAATTTATGAATTATTGTTATGACCAATTTAAATATAAAACAAGAAATAAATTAATTTAATTCAAAATTTCTCATACCCCTATATAATAATTCATATCCTATCACTTTCTTGAAATTAATTTATTTCAAAAGTGTCCCACGCTTATGCACGCAAATTTATTGAAATATAGGCAATATATATTTGTAATCAATTCTTAATATAAAATTTTTTATCATATAAATCATTATAAAAATTTAAAATTTAATATAAAAACATACATAATATTATTTTAAACACCAAAGCATATATATTTGGAGATCTATAAGGGAATGATAGAACACAAAAAGAATTTGCTATACTGATGGCTAAGTTTGGAAGGCTCATTGCATGATTGAATTTATTAATGGAGACTCATATATAATCATAGTTTTCCTTAAGGAGAATCCTATAAAATAATAATTTTATATCGAAATTGCAGTAAGATTATAAGAGAGATAGATAAATTGAAAGTCTTAAAATTATGTAAATTTTACACTTAAGTTCTATAACTTTCGAAATAATGATTTCAATCATAAAACTTTACATCTGTAACTTAATTAAGTTCTCGTCATAACGGATTATTAGATTGTGCGGACGTTGACGTAATGATATTAATAAAATAATAATGTAATAGTAATATATTAGATGTGATATTATTATTTTAGTAAAAATTGCTTTCATCCTTTTGATAATATAATTAGATTTTTATAACTTGGATAAAAATTAAAATTAATTTGAATTTTCTATATTAATTTCTTGTTAACTGGGGCCAGTAAAATCTACCATCACAGAGTTTTCTCTTCAGTTTTAAAAATAAAAGATCAAAAATCTCGTGCCCGAAGTTGAGAGGACCGTTACAAGTGGCGCGGACAATGCTAATCCATCATGTGGCCCCCACACACTACCTATTCCAATTTTTTAAACTCTGATTTCATGAGAATATGGTCCACCACTACTCTGAAGGATTAATCAAATAATATTTTATTCCACATACCAAATGCAACCACCGCCCAAAATTGAAAATCGAACTTCCAACATAAAAACATCCTCATTGGCCAATTCCAGCTGCACTCTGTATGTGTGCGTGTGTATGTATGTATATATATATATATTAAAATAAAAAAAATGATGCAAGCGTGTTATAAATATCTGTACCATCCAATGAATGGGCCCGATTCGGAGAGAGTTATCCTCGTTTCCCGGAATCCAATGGTCAGGAGAGCGAGTAGACTAGTTTCGGCACCGCCTCCAAGCTGCCACCACAGGTCCATCGGCCCGTGACGTGCCGAGCAAATATTCAGCGGGTATTACTCAATATTGTGGCTGAGTAAGAATCAACAAGATTAAGCCACGTGGAAAGGAATTTTAAAATTTTTAATGAGCACGTTCCTGCCATAAAATAGACGGAGGATTGACGGAGAACTTCAAACCCACCCTCTCTTTATCCTTTCCTATTCTATTTCCTTTTCTCCCTAGAGGTATTTCATTTCAAAATCTACTTTCCAGTAAGCGAATCTCCAGCACCCCTTAACGGAGCAAATCTCCATGATTTACTGAGGCGAACTTTTTTTGCCTCTTACTTCGTCAACCTCTGTCTCTGTTCGAAGCTAGACTTTTTTTTTTATTTGTAATTTTTAAATTTCAATAGGATGTTATTGTTATTTAGCTAGATCTATTTCTAGTTTGTGTCATTTATTTATTAAGTTTCAAATAGACTTTCTTCTTGCTTTTATTTTGTCGCTTTATTAGGTAGACTTTGTTGACGTTTGGATTTGTGCTTGAGGCTGTCAGGATCTAAGATAAAATGCCGAGCAAATCCTATCCGGCTTTTTTTACTTTTTGTAAGAGAGCCGAATATTATGCATGTCAATTGAAAGAATTCTAGCCAATTTGCCACCTTATGAATTTTTTATGTGGAATACTTGTTGCTAATAGTTGATGTTTCTAGTTATCCAATGCATGAAGAGATTTTCTAAGAAGTAAGTTGAATAGTTCATGTCATAATAAGGATTTGAATTGATTTACTTACTTTTTAGAAAATCAATTCAAACTTTGTTATGACATTAATTATTCAGTTTACTTATTAGAAAATCTCTTCATATATTAAAGAACTAGAAACATCAACTACGAGTAACAAGTCTTCCACATAAAAAATTCATAAGGCGGCAAATTGGTTAGAATTCTTTCAATTGACATGCATAATATTAGGCCCTTTTGAAAAAAGTTTAAAAAGTTGGACAGCATTTACTCTCTATTTTATTTTGAAAACCATACTACCTCAAACACAAATCTAAACAACAACAAAGCCTACCTAATAAAGCAACATAAGAAAAAAAAGCAGAAGAGCGTGAGTTTGAAGTTTAATAAACAAATGACACAAAATAGAAATAGATTTGACTAAAGAAGAATAATATGTGATTGAAATTTTAAAATTACATATAAAAAAAAGTCTAACTTCGAATAATGATAGAGATTGAATGAGCGAGAGACAAAAAAAAAAATCTACGTTAGTAAATTATGGAGATGACTTGATTGGAAGTAGATTTTGAAGTGAAATGAGTCAAGTGAGAAAAGAAAATAGAAAACGAAAGGATAGGGAGGGGTGGGTTTGAAGTTCTCCCCCAATCCTCCGTCTGTTTCTGGAGGGGGGAATGTGCTCATGAAAAAATTTAAAACTACTTTCCACGTGGCTTACTCTGGTCGGTTCTTACTCAGCCAGGTGGCTGAGTAATACCCACTTGCACGCTCGTGACGGCTTGTGCACCACAAAAGAGATCCACCTCTAACTATCGTCCACGTGTCAAAATCTGGGCCATTACGTTCTTGTACCCCGCCCCCGCCCCGGCCCCGGCCCCTCCTCGACAAATATCTTCACCGAAACTAATTTTAAAATCGTACACGTGGCCCCCTCTCCTTTCAGGTATCACCGCCACAAAAAAATATCCACGTCAATTTCAGCATGCCCCCTGAATCCTTGTATCATTATAATTCACCCCTGTACTCTTGGATTATCTCAGTTCACCCCCAGTTCCCGAAAGTTTGTCTTAGCGCTGCCACATCACAAGCGCCGGCGGTTCCATTATTGTCATGGAAGCCTACCATTTGCCCCGGTCATATAATCATCGTGAAGACCATGAGTGAGAACCTCGGTTCAGTCGGTTTATATCATACATTATATTTATCAGTATAATATTATTTTTTATAATTTGATTTATTATTTTTTATGAAATTTCTGCATCACTACTATATTTCATAAATATTTTACGATGATATAAATAAATGCACACTGTTTCTAAGATAGTATTAGCGTATTGGGCAACTAAATTGAGATATTTGTTATTGAAAAGTGAAATTTTATTTAGTTCATAATATTGTATTGATCAATATAATCTTATATTTTTGTACTTTGATATATCATCTTTTATGGGATTTCTGTATGGCGGTTGCATTCCACGAATGCTCTATGATGATGAATATAGATGTGTATTGCTTCTAAGATAGGATTTGCGTATTGGTGTGACTAAATTTAGATGTTTCATACCGAAAAGTGGAATTGAGATAGAGGAAAAAGTTTGGGGAGAAAGTATGGAAGAGATAAAAAGATTCCTCCTGCTTTTGGCCTCATTGCGGGATTCTATGCAGGCACCACTCACCATCCACAAATTCTCCCAACCGATTGATGTCCCCGTATTCCATGGGCATATACTAATGTGTAATTAAATCGAATAGATCGATTAATTAAGAAGTAAAAATTTTAAATTATTATTATTTTATTTATAAAATTTAAATATAAAACTCTAATTTAAAAAAAAAATTACCGATTTCTTTTTGATTGTTTGCAGCGGAGACATAATACAGAGGGATCGCAGCCACGCATACGAAGCCTTTTAAGATATTTTGCTGCTTCCCCCGCCCATTTACGTAAAGATATCTAGGACCGTTGGATCTATGGTACTTCCCGGTGGACTCGTCATACGGGACCGTCCGATCCATGCATAAACTTTGACGCCATGTCTTGAGATATTTTGTTTCGGGCGAGGGTGGAAAGTTTTTGGCTCAGGGAGCGAAAGGAGAAAGTTTTCCTGTTTATGGCAGTAGCAGCGGTTTTACGTGGCATCGAGATCTGTTAAGGCGGTTGAGGGGAAGGGCGCGAGTGTGAGAGCGAGATAGCGAGGCATGGGAGAGGCGGTGGTAAGCAGCGGTTATGAGGTGGCGGAGGGCGAGGCGCCGGTGCCGGTGGAATACGACGGAGGAGGGGAGAGGAGAGGTGTTGGTGGGTCTCCTAGCGGCGTGGTGAGGTGGGAGAGATTCCTGCCAAAGATGGTTCTTCGGGTGCTGCTGGTCGAGGCTGATGACTCGACGAGGCAGATCATTACGGCTCTGCTCCGGAAATGCAGTTATAGAGGTCAGTGAGCTGAGCTCTACTCGTCCGTTCTCTTCCATGCTAGCTTTTTTTTTTATATTTTTTTTGCTTTTTGTGAACTGGTGAGATTTCTGCTTTATCTATCCTCTTCCAGTTTAAGACCGGGTGGCTGTGCAATTTAACCGTTCAAATCGGTGGATTCGAGCTTTAATAAAGTCGAGATATCGAAACTGAAAAGGTTGATTTGTGGCAGGCAGTTTATGATTTCATGCTACTCGATGCTTTTCAATTTCATATTTCAGATGCATCTGGTTTAGTAACGGTTCCTGAAGGGTTTTCCTCCTGTTTGTTGCTCAATTGAGATTGATTTTGCACTATGTTTTGGTGATCCGGGCTATTTTGGTATAATCACACTTCATTTTCTCGGATGTGAAGTGAGTCCCATACCCTCAAAAACTTTATAGTTTGGCATGTTGATTTTATTCCCGTAAATTTCTGCCCTTTTGCCTTTTGTTTGTGGACACCTCTTGAAGGTTTTTGCCTTTTCCTTTTCTCAAGCTTTCTGGTAATATCTGTTTATAATATGAAATGTAGAAGAACAAGCATTATGAGAATGATTTATAGTATTAGTCAAGACATCTGCCACCAAAAAACGGCAGTGAGTGTAAGAGGCTAGTTTAAAGGTATGCGTTCTTGATAAATGGAGTGTTGTACTTTGGTGGATATGTTCCAGCATTCTGATAGAACTGAGCATAAGATTTCATATTTGGCTGCTTTTGTACATCGTTTTTTCCTTGCATTTTACATTTGTCAATCTGGTCTGTTCCCTTGGACCTCTGCTTAAGCATGTCATCTACTAACCTGCTCCACTTTCTCAAGCACTATATCTGTGTAGCTATCACCTCTCGGTTGATTTGGAATTCTTTGCATGCTGACATGATTTAGAAACTTAAATCCTTTGTGCTGATATTTTTTCTGGTTCTGTATTTGTGCTGGGTAGTTGCCGCTGTACCTGATGGCTTGATGGCATGGGAGATACTGAAGGGAAGACCACATAACATAGACCTCATATTAACTGAAGCTGATTTGCCGTCAATATCTGGATATGCTCTGCTTACACTAATTATGGAGCATGATATCTGCAAAAACATTCCCGTGATTAGTATGTCTTTAATTATTAAAAGCCCTCTGTTTCAATTTAGCTATACCACTAAGTGTGATGTTTGAGTGTCTATTCTCATGCTGTGATCTTGTAGTGATGTCCTTACAAGATTCAGTTACCACTGTGTACAACTGCATGATGAGAGGAGCTGCCGACTATCTTGTTAAGCCTATCAGGAGAAATGAGCTAAAAAATTTGTGGCAGCATGTTTGGAGGAGACAATCAGTAAGCAACTGCCAATTTCCACGAAATTTTATTGTTTCCTTCAATCTGAATGTTGTAGCTTGTTTACATCAGGAACCCTTGTTCGTATCAATTTCCCTTGCAAGTTACAGCTAACATAAATTTTTTTTTAAACTCCTGATCAGTCAACTTCTCAGGCAGATGGTGGACAATATAACAATGTTGCATTGCAAAAGGTTGAAGCAACTGCTGAAAACAATGCTGCAAGTAATCACTCAAGTGGTTATATGGCATGTTTAGACAGAGATATGGAATTGATTGAGAAAGGAAGTGATGCTCAGGTTAGTTGACATTTGTAAAAAGGCCATAATGCGTGAAATGCATTTTTTATTTATTTGATCTTGGATCGCTTCTTACTTTCAGTGATTTTGGTCTGACATCTTAGTTATATTTTCTCTTTGTCAATTCTCTGTTAGTCTGATCTTGGCAATTTATGTATATTTATCTTATATGCACTACATAATCCAAGAGAAGATTTGTTGAATTTTCAGTAAGAGTCTATATTGGAATTTTATTGCTATAACTAATGGAGCTTTTAACTCGATGCATCATATTTATTTTGTGATTGTTTGTGCTTGTCACCTACCATCAGACATTTAATCTGGTGATCTCTTACTGATGGACCTACTCAAAAGCGTGACCTTCACTTTCATACAGTAGTTGTGACAAAGCTTTATTCAATGTGTGATCAATATATCACACATGGTACTGATAAGTTTATCCATGAGATCACTGGTGATAGCTTGTGGCTTGTCTGATGTATATGTTTTCCATGAATTTCATCAAATTGATGGGGATCTACTTGCTTTATGTCTTACAGAGTTCTTGCACCAAGCCAGATGTGAAAGCTGATACTTCTGAAATACAGCATAAGCAGGACTCTAATATGAACAATATGAAGATGCTGATGACTGAAAACATAAGATCCAATGAAAAAGTGGGGGTCATGCAAGAGAATGCTTCTGATGGTATGATTATGATTCCATTGGTGTGGTTCTGTTTTACGTGTTAATTTTTATCTGATTATTTACTTAAACAAGGATTGGCAGTGGCGGTACCTTCACATATATTGAGTCAAAGCAAGGATGTCATCCCTGAAATTCATGAGAGGAATTCAAAAATCACCATGGTGGCTTGTGGTGATAATACTGTGAGTTTCAATCCCAGTAGAGAAGCCATTAACTTAATTGGAGCATTTGCTAATAATCATGGGAGCAGTTATGTGGATTCTTCTTTGAATAATGGCACAAGAAAGTTTGATGTATCTCCAGAACTGGACCTTTCTTTGAGAAGATCTGAAAGTTGCTTTGCTAGTCAAAGAACTGAAGAAAGGCATGCTACACTTAAGCATTCAGATGCTTCAGCTTTTTCACGGTGAGTCTGCTGTTCTACTCTTCATTCCCTGACAAGTTATTTAGTTGGTTAGTTCAATTACCTATGGATAGATCTTCATGCTCTACAGTTTAATGATTGAAACTTTGATGTCCTTCATGTAGGTATGTTAATAAGCCTGTGTATCAGGTGGCATTGGGACCAGCAAATCTTCCCACTGTCGAGAGAGAGTTTGAAAAGAACCCTGATGGAGATGCTTCTTGTGCTGTTAACAGTCATAACTTGGACGCTCGAAATCCTGCTCAAGGCTCTCTGAACAAGGTACTTTCATTAGCTGATGCTCAATCTGGGCAATTGAAATGTGTTCGTTCACACCCTCAACAGAGAGTAGTTCCTGCTCCAATTCCAGTTAGAGGTGTGAGGTTTGAAAACTTAAGCACCGAATGCAGTTCTATGTATCCTCAAGCTTATTGCACGCAATCTGGCCCATCACCAGGGCCAAGTCCAAGTACAGCTGCCCAACGAGGACCCTTCCTACGAGTCAATTCCTTCCAACAGTCAAGTTGTGGAAATGATGGTCTTGAATGTGCAAAAGACACACCAGACCATATTGCCAGCAATTCGTCCAACCAAAGTCAGCAGAATTACAATCATGATTTTAAGTTCGATTCAGTGGAGGATAAGGGGCATGTTTCACCTGCCACTGACAGGAGCGTCACCAGTAGCCTTTGCAATGGTGGCACTTTGACTCATCTCCAGAGCACAGACTGTAGAAGCATCTCTGGGAGTAATGGAAATGTCAATCATGTTGCTGTTACAGGACATACAGGGAAAAAGAGTTCTGTAGAAGAGAGCTCCCAGAGGTCGATCCAGAGGGAAGTGGCTCTTGCCAAGTTTAGACTGAAGCGGAAGGATAGGTGCTATGAGAAGAAGGTAAGATTTGTGTAGTTTATTGTAGAAAAAGGGCTTTTCCCTCTATATGGGGCATTCACAAAAAGTAACATAAAATGCCAAGGGAGATTATTTTTCCTGTGACGTGTGACTAACCAAGTGGATTTCCCTCCAGGTTCGGTATGAGAGCCGGAAAAAGCTTGCAGAGCAACGTCCTCGTGTGAAGGGACAATTCATTCGGCAGGTGCAAAGTGATCCTGCTAATCCTTGAGTGTTTCTAGATATACATTTTGGACTTTTGCTGCAACAAAGGGAAGGAGGTAGTCTCCAGCTGCTAAATCAGTCAATTGCGAGGAATCCCACTGTTCTTCCTCTGCTTCCTCGACAGTCACTTGGGACATGCTTCTAACTATGCAAAAGTCACTCACCCATCTCCTCGGTGGACATAGATAGAGAGTGGTAGTAAGCAGATCGTTGTAATATACCTGTTTGACCTTTTTTTTTTTTTTTCATTTTACGCCTTAGCCCTCATTTGGCTTCTATTATATGAGGTGCTTGCTGAGTCTGGTCCATATACCGCTGGATTTATAGGTGTGGAGTGATAGATTGAACTGAATGCGAGTCGTCAACTTTGTTGGATAGGTTTGCTTTGTCTGATCATTATGTAAATTGTAGCCTTTGCCTTATCTCTCTAGTCTCTGATACATTTCTCAGTTTGCTTATTTTCAGTTCAGGCAAGTGGGGGAAAAAGGAGGTTCTTCGACTTAAGTGGAGCCGACTCATGTTCCATGATCACATATTACAGCTTGCCCACTGATGTCCTTATGCAACACTTCCCGGGTAGTCGATAGCTTCACGTTGTGAGGACATATGAAACATTAGGAAAACAGGCATATATATATATATATATATATATATATATATATCAGGGAGAACTGGTTGCCACACTGAGAATTAGAAAGATACAGGAGAGGTACATGAATACCAGCGTATTAGTGCCCTAGATGTGACTGGACTATTTTAAGCGATCAAAGTGAAATACCATTTCGAGAGAGAGAGACACACACACACGCAAAGGTTGAATTTTCTCAGCTTGAAAGTATATATATGTATCTATTTGGAGCTCTTTTGCCCCCTTTTCAATAATTGAAAGTGTCGCATTGTGACCCTATCTATAAGCCATGAGAAAGAGATATCTCATGCCCATACATACATTCCGCAAAAGCCTGTTGCATTTGCTCTGCAAAAGTAATATAAATGCAAGATCTTGGAATGGTGAGGTTTATCCTACACAAATTGGTGGCAGTGGGACCCTTTCTGGCAACCCTCAGTCCGGCTCGCAAGAACCTTCCAATTGGGCAGATTTAAAAGCATATAGTGGTTCACTTATGGTCCAGACACATGACACTGCAGGAGAAGTAATTGAGGCGCCTTAAAACTGTCGGCGTTGTATCTTCCTTCTTATATGTCGAGAAGGCAAAGCACCATACCGTAGAGACTAGAGCTAGAGCGATGGTAAATCTCATCGGGGTAGAGTCTGTTATCTTTTCGATAGTTATGAACTGCCCCGAAGTTGTGGATGTCACCTGCGAAAAGAACGAAAGAAGAACAGTTTCTGCTTTTCCTTTCCTTCTTTCTTCCCTTCACCTTCCTTTGCGCCGTTTATATATCTAGGAAGCCTGTCATTCTCAAGCCAACCATCTCCCTCTAGCTCTCTCCATTTCACACTCATTCTGATAGAGCAGATGTCTCAAGTCTTTACCAGGTCCCCTAAACACTGTGCAAACCAGGCAGGACTCAAAAACTTCACGATCAGCAACATCCACAAGAAGCTCTTCTTTGCCTTCTTTGCCTCCTTCACTTCCCTCCTCGCCCTCATCCTCCTCATCTACATCATTCTCCACCCATCCAAGCCCCGGTTCTTCCTCCAACAAGCCAACATCTACACTCTCAACCTCACCTCAGGCCCTGCTCACGTCCTCAACTCCTCCATTCAACTCACTCTCCGGTCAAAGAACCCGAACACGAGAGTCGGGATCTACTATGACGAGCTTCATACCTATGCTTCCTACAAGGGTCAGCAGATAAGTGCTGAGTCCTCTATCCCTCCATTCTACCAAGGGCATGAAGAGAGCAACATTTTGAGTGCTTCCTTGGTGGGAAGCAGATTACCGGTGGACTCATCCTTTGAGTATGAGGTAGGGAGAGATCAGGCGGCGGGCAAGTTGGAGCTGAACCTTAAGATGAACGGGAGGATCCGGTGGAAGGTAGGGACCTGGGTTTCAGGACGGTATCGGGTTAATGTTAACTGTGTCGCTGTCATGGCTTTCAGAGCTGAGTTCCCCACCACAGGATCATCCGGCATGAAGCAGGGGAGTCAGTGTTCAGTCAGTGTGTGAACTTATTGCTGTTCATGACTAGATTGATCGTAGGAGCAAGCTTGCGATTACTAGTGGAAGATGCAAGCTTAGTAAATCTTTCTTTCTTAATCCTGTTGTCATTTGCACTATTTCATCCTTGACGAAAGTAAAGATAATTTGTTTGCGTCAATTACTGCTGCTGCGCTTACTAGTATTATTATTATTATTATCATTATTATCCGACACGGACAAAGAAGGATGGTGGGAATCGAAAAGAAGAAGATTAGATTCGATGGAGGAAAAGCTTACAGAGGCAGAAAATGGTGCTCGGGAATCTCTTTAGATTTACATGTCAGTTTGTCAAATTCAAGTGGAACTTCTTTTGGCAATGATGCAGAAAACACTAGTCGTTGGGTCCCTGAGGCTATCTTTGGAAGAGTAGAGGATCACCTTAGTGGATAGATACCCTTTTGTTTCTTGTCCGCTGAACAGCATAACGAGTACACGGGTTTTCATGGCGTCCTAGGACGAATATTCTCGAAGAATTCTGCACCGTTAACACAGACAGACACAGTGTTCACTTTCTTGGGAGAGATGGAGCCACTTGGGTCATCCCGGGAGTGATAGCTAGCTAGCTCAGGGATTGTATAGGAAGCAGCTCAGTCCTTCATGAACAGCATATAATCAGAGGATTAGTTGTTTGTCCAAGACGAACTAGAGAAAAAGAAAAAGGGGGGGAAAAAGGGACATCTCCATACACACAAAAACCACCAGTAAAGTTGCTGCCTTTTGATATTTAGCCTAGCGCAATGCATTAAAGGAAGATAATTGAGGGATTTTTAGACTTCAATGATGGAAATTCATTATAAAAATCAAATATACAATCTATTAATTAATTGAACAAGTCGACCAAATCCTCTTATATGATTGAAAACTATGGTTATAGATATTTTCATGAATTTTTTTAGTGAAAATTTAAGAATTTACGCAGGTAAATTGACCCTTAATTTATTAATTTTTTTCAAAGAAAAAGAAAGGGTATTGAGTGCTAGAGGCTTTAGATTTCTTGGGCCATCACAATTAAAAAAAAAAAAGAGGCCAAGATATTTAGCAGCCCAATAGATGAGCTAATGATACTTACAAAAAAAAAGGCTCCTTTTTTTCATTTATTTTCTCTGGCCTCTTTGGTTGATTGGTACCAGAGCCGATTAATTATGGAACAGCAACCTGAGTAGCCAAAACGATCAATTCATTCCACTGCCTTTCCTAATATGCCAGCTCTTGGTGTATTATCATTAGTGGTCAGCGGTCATGGGTGAGCCCAGTTCATTTACGTGCCTGCCCATCGTCCATTTTTAAATTTGGCTCAGAGGCTGTGATTCAATCTCAGTTGCATGAATTGATGAGGTCTAAAATTTTGGGACATTTGGGTACAATAATTAATCGCGGTACGGTCTCAGTTATTTGCGCACGACGACTTTCGCCCCCACAATCGATTATACATATTAAATATGGGAATTCAGCAGTATGATATGAATTCTCCCTATCTGATCTACTGTGAGTAAAAATGGTTTTAACCAGCAAACCATCGTCTCCATCCTCCAGTGGGTCACCTCCATCAGAAGAACATCAGCTTCTTCCTCCTCCAGCGGTCAAAGTGGCACACCTGCCGACGAAAAATTGGGGCAATCTCGGTGGCGACTTCCTGTCCTCAATTTCTGGAGCAATAATAGAACCAAGACAGAACTTCCCTCACATTCAACTTAGTTATACTATGAAGAGGATCAATCCAATCAAGCACGCTCGACTTAATTTTCTTCGGTCACCATCAACATGAAATCCCAAAAAGTAGGCCCAACAAGAAATTGAGGATGGTGCAATTAACATCATCATTGTCTGCCATCTGAAATTAATGTTTCTGAATTCGATTACTGTAGGTGCAAGTATTGATTCGGTCCTTGTATTTCATATGGCTATATATATATATACATATATATACCACACATACCCACCAAGGATGGGCAATGTTATCTCACCTGGTTGAATAAATTGTGTGATACGATGTCCATGTGACCACCGGCCAGATAGAGAGAGAGAGAGAGAGAAGTTTGAAGTTTTGGGCACTGAAAATGATTGAACTGCGATATCTCCATTAATTGCAGAAGGACGACTTTTGGCTCCCTTCCTCGTCGTCGCCGTAATCTTCTCTACCATCAATCTGACTTCCGTCAGCGTATCATCCTTGAAATATTGGAACGTGATGACTTTGAGAAGATACATACATGTGTATATCTGTATATGGTCGACCGGGAATTTCCTCTAACAAACATCACGAACAATTGTGATTAGTAATGTACTTCACGGATATTACATATGCCACTCCGATTAGTTTTCACAGAGAATAAGAACGAACTTGATTAGCTGTCCATCGCATAGTCTTCACCAAACAAGTAAACCATCCTCTCCGTCCTCCATGGATCACCACCTGCGTAACTCAGAACATCAGCTTCTCCATAATCGGAGAGAAGCTCCGACTTACACAAAGGACACCTTACGTGCCCCTCATCAATCCAGCGGTCCAAGCACTCCGAGTGGAACACGTGCCGACAGTTGGAGAGCTGCCGGATCTCTTCCTTCAAGTCGACACTGTCCATACACACAACACAGAGCGGTACCGACGCTGAATCCTCACTATTCGCCCCGCACTCGGAGATTCTCACCATGGGGAGCCTCTTCTTGATGGACTCACCGACCAAGTGGGGAGGGAGCGGGACGAGTGCGGCTGGAGGGCGATCACTGGGATCATGACAACCATGTCTTTCGGATTCAGATTGGTGGAATGACTTGACGGGCAGTGGAAGACGAGGGACTACGATCTTGAGGATGGTTTTCAGACCGGAAAATACGATGCTCAGGGCTGCTAGAGGTCTTGGAATTCCGATACTTCCGCTAGCAAAGCCCATGTAAATGGAAGGAAGATAAGGACGTGGCGTGGGAGAAGGGATCTGATCTTGAATTGATATATATATATATATATATATATATAATTAGATGTATTATTTTCTTAAATAAATCCTCAATTTAAATTTTATAAATAAATAATAATAATTTAAATTTTTTATATTTTAATAACCAATAAGATTCAAATTTGGGTAGTTAAAAAAATTATCAGTTCTTTTAGATATCACAAATCAAATATATATTTATAAAATATACAAGGTAAATGTTAATACAGTTTTAAAAACTGGATCAGGCTGACTGGTTTGTTTGGAAACCGACCACTCATCCAGTCTATTTCCCAAAATTAACCAAATTATAATTAAAATGCGCTAACTCTGATTGAATTGACCGGTTCTTGGTCAGATCGACAACTCCATTATAAATCAGTAGAAAAATTGGTTAATTTAAAATTTAAACCATAAAAAACTATTATTATGTAATTATTTTATTTTATTATCATTATATTTATATTTTATATTAAATTTGATATTAATATAATTATTATATAATTTATTTTTATTATAAGTTATTGTTAAATTCTAATATATACCAAATTAATGATAGTATCATAATACTGATAGTATTTATTAAACATATAATTTCACTAATTAAACCTACCGTTTGATTCATAAATTAATGAATTTGTGATTTGATCTATTTTTGATTTGATTTGATTTTAAAGCGAAAATCGGAGCTTGAGGTCCGGAGAGCCTAGGGGGACAAAAAAGTCAACGGCTAACGTGGGCACGCTTGTCAATAGTTTGACCTCTTACTTTCCAGTATTTTATCACTTTAGATGATTGTACGGTGAGGTAGCTTGTCCCGGCATTTAAGAAAGGCAAGGCAACAGTCATAAATACTAATATATAATGATTGAAATTCGGCGCGACTGTCCACATGACATTACTGATGAGCGTTTATGGCAGATCTCAATTATTGTCGTTTGATATCGTGATTATTTTTATAATAGAATCATGAATTTTGGATATAATTGGCGCCAAGAAGATATTAGAGGGCTGAATTGGTAGCCAGACATAAATCAACAAACCAATTTGACAGTTTTCTCAAAAATAAGTGGGGATTCAATGATCCTCTACCACCGATCGCTGGTCGGCTTGCTCCACGTTCCCCTTTATGACCATAACAATAAGTCAACATTTAGAAGTTGAGAAATTGGCGTAATTGGACCAATTCGATAGAAACTGGTGAATTATACGATCATATTTACTTAATTAATATAAATGCGTTCTAAATTTAGTCAGATCCATTTGAGTTGATCGATTTTTTCTTTGACTATCAAACATAACTAAGCAAATGGTCAAACCAAGTAAATTAAAATTTTTTTTAACTTGTCAATTCTTACATTAGTTAAAAAAAATAATGATGCTATATTTTATTTTTATTAGATTTAAATTTGTATTTTTAACTTAAATTAGATATTATGATGACTATTTTAAGATTTATAATTTATAAATTGGTGTTTAATATATGATACGTTAACTTATAATTATTAATTATATTGTTATTAACATTATTATTAAATATGTAATTTGACCTATTAAACTCATGATTCAACTTATAAACCCATAAATAAATTCATACCTTAATTGATTTCCAATTCAATTCGATCTTAAAAATTATGAAAATTAGTGTTGATTAGGGAGTTTGTACCTTCAAAAGTGAAAGTCAAGTGAATTAAAATCACACGAGATGAGACAAGTAAATATATAGAAGAAAATAAACTATTACTTATCGTTTTTAAAATCGGATCGAATTGAGAATTGGTATAAGTATGGGTTTATGGTCGGATCGGGGTTCAATAGATTGAACTGCATATTTAATAAATAATATTAATAATATAATATTATAATTTGAATATGATTTATAACAAAAAATATTAATATAATCTCTATATTAAATAAAAGTTTAAAATAAAATATAAATATAAGTCGAATAAAATATATAAGTATATTATAATAAATTTTTATCTTTTAAATTTTAAGTCGGTTGATTTTTTTTCATTAGTTTAATTGAATTCACTGATCAGACCGAGAATCGGCATGTTCAACCAGAATTGACCTTATTGAAAGTACAATTCGGTCTTTTATAGAAAATGAACCTGGTGAGTGGTCGGTTCCCGGTTAAACCGGTCAGCTTGATTTAGTTTTTAAAATTATGCTATTACCCCGAAAATGATTTAGAAATAATATAGATTGATAAACGATTTATGTATGTAGTAAATAATCTAAACCTATACCAAGTAAATAATTAAAAAGGAAAGAAAGATAATATATGAATCTTGCCGTTATAAAATATCCCTAAAAAGGGTCAAGATATTCTACTTATTGTAGAAAATCACGATAATATCTCAACTGATGAAAATAACCCCATTCATCATATCACGTTATTCCAAATCAGGTGAACTCCATCGGCAGCAGCAGAGGAAAGGCAAGCGGATGAAGAAGGTACATTAAGCAACAGTGTCAAAGACAAATTTTTGTTCTTCAGTGCTCCTATAAATAGCCTCACTGCTCCCAGAGCGCGACCCCTGGCACCCTCCGCGACCAGGTTCGTAGGATGTCGTCCCGTCGACTTTGTTAATTAATTGATTTAGTGAACTTCCTTTCTGCTTCTCTTGGCAAGTTGTGACTTGTGCTGAGTATAAAGTAGATTTTGGCAGAGGAGATTGCTGCAAATACGTGTGAGGATTGGCTCAAATATTTTGGTTTTCTTCATCTAGTACGTATTCTTCCGGTGGATACTTCACTGATTTTTGCTGTTGAGAGCTAATCTTACTTTGGCTGGAATGTCGTTTCTCTACCAGTACCAGGGATGGATTACATGGATGAAGGGATTTGGATCGAGGTACTCAAGAGAGTGCCGGCAGAGTCGTTGCTGCGATTCAAGTGCGTCTGCAGGCTCTGGCACTCTATAATCTCCGACCCGATGTTCGTGCAGGCCCAGTTGAGAACGTCGCTGCAAGAAAATCCCAAGCCGTCCGAGAGACTGCTCCTCCATGAGTATCCTCGCCCCTCATCCTTGGACGTCGAAGAAGAAGAAGAAGAAGAAGATGCCGACAGCAGGCTAGAGGATGGTGCATTCATGAAGCTGGACTGCCAGCCGATTGATCCGAATGAAGGTTTCTGCATCGAGGGTTCGTGTCACGGGCTGGTGAGCCTACGGGCCGGCGACCTGCGGCGTTTCTTCTTGTATAACCCGACCACCAGGGAGTTGAGGAAACTGCCCAAGTCTCGTCGCGCTCCCGGGCACCACCTAGAACTCTTTTATGGCTTCGGGTATGATACTCTGCGCGATGATTACAAGCTGGTCTTAGGTACCGGCGGCATCGGGTCAATGCCAACCGTCGACGTCTTTTCACTGAAATCTGGTTCTTGGAGAAGCATTGGAAAGTGCAAGTACGATTTTCTACGGCGTGATGGGAAGTACTCGGATGGATTTTTGCACTGGCTCAACATGGATATGGATGACAATGTCTACAAAACCGTCTCGTTCGATATCGCGGCGGAGGAGTTCCATGAAGCTCTGTTCCCACTGCCAAGCTTCACATTCCGAGGCGGAGACACAGAGCTGAGAGTCACTGGATGCGGACGGCTCGTCGCTTACCGGCATCTCAATGAATCAATCGAGGTTTGGACTATGAAGGGTCTCTGCTCAAAGTCGACATGGACGAGGATGTGTTATATCTGGAGAGACCAGTTCAGGGATGATTGTTGCTTGCGGGGATGCACTCGCCTGTTCCCGATGATGAAAGATGGGAAGATCGTTCTCTGTGTCAAGTGGGGAGAACATTCCATTGGCATTTACGATCCGGGGGAAGATTCCTTGAAGGCCTTTCAGCTTCTGGGTACCCGCCCTGGTTCGGGCACTATGAGAGCTTACGTCGAGAGTCTCGTTTCGCTCCGCGTCGACAAACGGGCTCTCGTGGAGAGGAAGACCACGTCGTTTTGAGACGAAACGTAGCGACCTGAGATTATTACTCCTTACTCCTCCAAGTTTGAAATTCGTCCCCGACTAGTCCTACAATGAACTTTGCAGCAAACTCTCAGTTTCATCCTCAGTTTGGGTGAGCTATTAGCATTTGCCCTTGATCTATTCTTTTGCCGTCATGATAGTCCCTCTAATATTTATAATATGAGTACACTAATTAAATTATCGTAATAATATTTAATAAATAAGATTTAATATATTATGATAAATTAAATTAATAATATATATTTAAATAATTACATCGAATTAATTATATTTTATCAAATTATAAAAAATTGCCAGCCTGGCCGAAAAGGTACAGTTGATTATGACTTTGGCCCAAATTCGGCCCATTCCGACAGTGAACCGATAAATATTATTAAAAAAAAAACCTTGAGCAAGCACACGCAACGCCGCTTCTCTCTGCAAGTTGCCCGGAGATGTAGCCGGCCGCCGAGGAGACCGTGCCAGCCCCTCCGACGAGGAACCCGAGACGGTGAACGAACTTGACGCCGCAGTTGCAGCTGTACGTGTAGCTAGGCCTTTCTGCTTCCACTGGGATTCCAAACTATGATATGGCTAACGAGCTTCTTCACTTCACTTGATTTCGGCAGGAAGACAAGCCTGTTGTGCAGGACGTGAAGGAGGAGGATGAGGATGAAAAGGACGAAGGAGCTCGAGGTTGTTACTTTCGCACTCTCCTGTCACATCTCCATTTGTCAAGGGTTTCCTGATGGTGTGGTTCTTATTCCTTTGTGAATTGTCTTGCTGCTCTGTTAATTCTCTGCTTGATAGTAATACTACTAATTTCCTATCTTTGTTGGTCGAATCACTCATTATTCTTAGTTTTATTTGGAATTTGTCCAACATAGATGAACCTTGTGGAAAGTCACAACTGTTCTGTAGCTCACTTCTTACCCGCTGAGCTCTAGCTGTTCTGATTAATCCCATTTAAGAGAAACCCGGAATATGAGGCGTTTTATTTATGATCAGCAAAGTATTCTTGATTAATACCAAGTGGCGTGTTATCGGCTACTTCTCTCAGTGTTTCTAGATCCTGTTTTTCATCTCGAAGCCTGATTCTTCAAGAGCCTGCACTCGGAAACCTATGTCATATTTGAGGAGGCGAAGATCAAGGACCTGAGCTGTCAGTTGCAGACGCAGGCTGCCCAGCAGTTCAGGATGCCCGATATGTCCTCCGTGGTGTCAAGGCCCTCAAGTCATGTGACGGAGAGATCGCGAGTGCGATCATAGAGCTCACAGCTTCATCTACCTAGAATCGCCATCTTGCTTTTCTTCGTGTTCTCTCCAAGTTTTGTTTGAATCTGAACTAGTGATTGCTGTTGGCGGCTTGAGAGAGCAGAAGGAATGTTTCGGGGAACTAATGGTGCAGAGGCAGGTATATTGCTGCCCGGGACATCCAGTTATTCTATCGACCAGCAAAAAAAATGTCGAGTTCAGCAATATCCAGCTCAAAGTGCTTCGGAGCTCATTGGGAATTCTTAAGATTTGTCCTCATCAGTCAATGTATCTGAGCAGAACTCGAGCTTGATCCACATTTTCAGCTCGCTGTCCTGCAAACTGAATCGTGTTCGAGCCTGTTAATGCCCGGACTCGGCTCGGGTGCAATCCTATTGACACGAATAACTAAACGATTATTAATATGTGCATTTGGCACATGCAGTAGTAGAAGGCGGAAAGATGTACGAGAAAGTCAGCGCATCGGGAAAACTACTCATTCGCACGTTGCCGCGTAAGTTTATGTTTATTTATTTTTTATACACGTGTGTGTATATATATATCTATATATAATGTATACGCACTACTGGTTGCTATACCGTTCAAATCCAACGACTTCCTCAAGTAGCAACAGCATTTTCAATATGTCAAGGTAGGGGTGCCCCCCCTAAAGTTTACACTTTTACGGAATCAAGAGTTCTATCATTTTTATCAAGTATAGATACTCGTTGAAATGGTAGTTATTACATTTGAAATTTTAGATATGGAACACAGAAAAGCAAAGGAAGATTAACAGATGAGAACAAGCCACGGTCAAGCAATCAAACCACAGCTTAAGCAAAGCAAATCCACGCTCCCCAAATTTAGCCAGGGCCCTCAGTTGATCACACGACAGTTGGTCCGTATCTCACCGTCAGTGCCCGTCAGCACGCCGAGGTTGCCCATCTTAACCATAGCTGCGGCGAACTTGCGCTTCCAGAGAAATGGATTCCTGGCGTTCTGCCTCACCTGGCTTGCGGTCGCAGTGCTTGTAAGTAGAGTCTGGTCGGATGTGAACAATCCCCGGTTAGCAAGGATATCAAGGTAGTATCCAACGTCGGTGATGGCCGGGCTGATTGGGTTCATGGGCACCAAGAGGTTCGGGTCGTTGCTGTTCTGTGGGCACCGTTGTTTCAGGATGGCTGCATACCTCGGGTCCAGGCTCGGATCCTGGCTCACTGTAGCATTGAAGTTGTACAGCCTGTTGCTGAATGAGGTGCAGTGGGAGCGGCCGATTGTGTGAGCCCCTGTAAGCACATATATAGAGCCATTATGTTATGGTTGTTCACACCTTTTGCAAAAATAAGAGACTGAGGAGAATGAAAAGACCATTCTCTAGCTGAATTGACCCACTTAAAGTACTCAAGAATTACTCGTGGAATATGGATCATATATCGTGATTACCAGAGAGGGTGACCATCTCATCCTGGGTGAAACCTTTGTTAGCAAAGCTTTGCGTGAGTTGGTCGACGTTGAAAAATGGGGGAGGTAAGTTAGTCAGTGTCTCTGATGCGAGCGACACTCTCCCGTCCCTCCTCCCAGCCGGAACCGAGTAGCTGAGTCCTCCTGTCTGTAAAAAGTGGAGAGCAGAGCGGATGAATAAGTGAATCAGCATTCGTGTTCAATACCGATCTGAACAGGCAGAGACGCTATATAGAGCTAACAAATCTTTCTTTGAAATGCAAGTCAGTCCTTACGATCTCAATACTGTCTCTTGCAGCGAATGCGAGTATATCAGCACACGAGACGACTCCCTTGCATGCAGCTTCTAGTTGAGCCTTGGCATTGTCGATGACCTCGAATCCTCGTAGGCTTGGATTGTTAGCCGGAGAGTCCTTCTCGGCCGAGTTAGAGGGTGTAGAATCGATCAACACTGACCCATCACAACCCTGAAGTAAAAACAGGCATATATAAAACAGTGTCTTTTGAGCACAAACGAGGACCATAGGGTTAGTCGACCGTGATTTACCCTGACGAAGCAGTCGTGGAAGTGCATCCTCACGAGGCCGGCCGCGATACCCCTGTCCTTGAAGAAAGCTTTCCTAACCTCGCTCTTAACAATGAACTCGGCTGACCGGCATTTGTTTGCGTAGAACCCGACTTCAAGTTGAGACACTGCGGATTGAAATGCCAAGAGAAGAACCAAAGCTACGTAAAATGGAGAGCTCGCCTTCATGTTCACGATAAAAAAAAAAAAACCCTCTTTCTCTTGGCTCTCGCTCTCTAAGGATTGTACGGATAATGCGGTGAGTCGACCTGTTTGAACTTGTGCAAGACACTGACATGAACCTCGAGGCTATATATAGTGGACGAAAATGAATATCTTATTGACAGTTTCGTGTGCGATTTGGGCACTATTGTTATTATTTTATACCCTTCAAGTGGCATATGAGAGGGCCTCTAGCTGGAAGATTTGATGTAATACTTTGAATGTCAGAGATACATTATTACCTAATAAAGTCAATCATATACCCATCACGGACGTAATATATATCATTCCTGAATTCTCCATTTTGACAACGAGCTCTTGCTCTCGATATCATCAACAAAAATCGACTATATAATCTCTTGGTACCGGATCAAGGATGATGAGACCGAATCAATTAATTTAACCTCATTTGTGATGCTGTTGATAAAAATCAAATTCACGCCCGTTGATACATAAACTATAATGGTGTGAGTAGTTTATCAATCAGTTTTGATGAGCGCGTTTGCATGGATCCTCTGTCCACAAGAATGCGGATGCTAAATGACAAGGGCTTACGCGGGAAGTGGGGTGTGTGTAGTGCTACTAAACACGGGGCAGGAAACCAAATCTTCGTTGACTTTTGCGATAGGGTAGAGACAGACACAGAGATAAGGGCAAACTTCTTGATTGTCCGGTCTGATTTCCACGCGGGTATTGAATGGCACGGAAGTCAAACATGTTTTCGGCGTACTTATTTCTTAATGGCTTAGGAAAAAAAAGTATGCAAAGTTTTGGATCACAGTTAAGGCCACATTCGATTATGATAAAGGCAATCACGTAAATAAACAACAAATTTGACATAGGAAAGAATTAATGTAAGGCTCCAAGAACCTTAGGAAAGAATTACCCACATCTGCAATGGCCACTTGCTGAATCATGGAAGATTTGACTTCATTAACCCTAGAAAAATTGACTCTCTCTCTCTCTCTCTCTTGTCATGAAAGAAGGATAGGCCGGATTCGCTGGGAATCTTTGACCTTAGAATGGTTCAACGCAAACATGTTTTCCTATTGGTTTTTCTTAAGGGCGAGTTGGTTTATGTGAAAGCATTAACGTTGATCCATCGAGCCCATTGACCAACCCGTCCACTTCTACTAGAGGGACGCGGCTCCCTCGATCTTTGGACAGATCTGGTAGACATATCCAAGCTGGACGAAATTCAATATAAGAGTTTAAGATCGAGTTTAATAAGGTGAAATGAGATAATTTAATAAAGTATCGATAAAATCAAGTAAGATTTATATAGTATTTCAACGGTTTTTTACGATCCAAGACGGATGGATGATCACCCCTCATGCTCCCTCTAAATCTTGGACTTTTTTTTCTATCTTTTTATATATATTATCTAATATGCAAAAATTTAATATATCATAAATAATTTAATATTGACTTGATTCAATGAGGGTAAATCATCCAAATTGTAAATTTATTTTATTTCCAAGACGCAAATACAAGATATCACTTATAAAAAAAAAGGGGATATTGAATCATGTGAATTGAAGGATTCCTATATATTGCTCGATTTACATGCCCACTTGGACCGGTTCAAGTCGGTGGATGTTTTTCTTTTGTGATCGCCTTCTATATTCTATGATTTTCATATTGATAAGTTGCGAAAAGTTTAAGTACAATATGCCATCGATTAAACTGAGTCGAACATTATATACAGGATCGAGGCAGCTTTCCTCAAGCTTCACCGACAAGCATCGACAAAGAAGGAAATTCCTCCTTTTTTTTTTTTGTCTCTATATATTTTAGAATTTTAAATCAGAGCCTCGTCGATCTGCAGTCAATGCATGCATCTCTCAAAACGAGTTGGATCTGGTGAAGACGAGCTTCTTCCATGCCTTCCAGCTCAGAGATCTCCCTGCCTTGCTCAGCAGCACCAGGTTCGAAGTCTTGGGGTTAGGTTTAGGAACGTCCTGCGGTGGCTGTTCCGGCTCTTCCTCCTCCTCCTCCTCCTCCTCCTGCGCCGGCACAACGTTGTCTTCCGGATTCCAAAACCGAGCCTCCTTCCTCTTGCTCCGCACCGTCTCTAACACGTCGTATTTGTTGCATATTCCCCAGACAGCCACCTTCTGCTGGCTATAGTCCACATTCACCGAGTAAATCCCTGAACAGGAACGCATAGAACGCCCGCGGTCGGTCAGCGGGTCGCGTGAGGATCAAGAAAAAAAAACATATTAATATTAATTTCTCAAATTGGAAATTCAATGCCTACGAAAACAACGACCTTAAACTTTATGGAATCCCACGTTTGAAAGACTTTTATGACCCAGGCCCTTGAAAGGAAGGGGCTTCGAGCAGGCCCAAGTAGAGATCCCCTCTCACTTTTGCATCCATTCCATAAGAGGTTGACGAATTTCAAATGAGATATGAAAAACAACAAATAAAGTAGTATATGGAGTTTCGCACCACTGCACTGATCCTTAATTCTCTCAACATTGGAGCTCTGTTGACCCTGTTAAGAGTTAAAAAAAATTTCCCATCATAGACCTTCTACATTAAAGACTTGAGTTGAGCCTAGACTTTTCTCAAGGTCGTAATCCCATTCCCTGCTCCATATGTAGCTAAATTGAGCAAAAAGGTTACTGGCATGGTAATCTCGAAACATGGCCAGGAGATAATATGGATGGTCCTCTTGTCCGTAGTGGAGGTGCTCATCCGATAAACTTACATGAATCGATGGAGTCAAGGGATCTTTACGTACCCCTGAGATAGGATAATGACTTCTTAATCTTCCTCTCACAACCATAAGAGTAGAGAGGCACCATCATCTCCACATACTGTGCCTCCACGTTCTTCCTGAATGAAGCTGCCGGAACGATCTGCATATTCGCCATTGATGCTTGCTCTGTCCTGTTCGTCGAGTCCTAGAATATTTCTCTACCGACAGCTTCGAACCGTAACAAGTTACAGAGAGAGAGAGAGAGAGAGAGAGAGAGAGAGAGAGGGATTCTTAGTCTACCATCCAAAACTTCTGATCACTTGCATATATAGTTTCTCTCTGGGGTTTTTGGTGAGAGGGAGGTGACATGGAGGAAGTGTAAGACCGTGTCAGCACCCATGGCCGCTTCTGACGCTTTTCTTTAAAATAAATCAAAGAGAGGGAAAGGGAAAGTACGCTTATCCTCAGAAACTTTACGTACGTGTAAGGTCATCTTTCCTTGGCATGGATTTCAAATCCACGCGGGACACTTTCTCCCTTAATTTCCTCAAGAAAAGTGCCCAACAACGCAAGGCTGGACAATGAAACATTCAAATCGAAGTACATTCTAGTTGTTTGAATTCGATGATTACTTGCAATATGTAAGATTTCTGGTCGAGGCAAAACGGACGCTTTACTGGGATTCTTAGTACGCATGACACACAGTAAATTGGACAAACTTATACTTCTTTCTTTCCCTCCCTCTTTTATTTTTATTTTTCATTTTTATTATCTCATATACCATTTTGTCAAACCCACTATGATCATAACCATAACCATTATAGTGATTAAGTTGATTCAATATTTTTCCACTTTAAATAAAATCTCAATCTAAATTTCACTAAATTGATAAATTTTGTCATTATAAAAACTTTATTCCTCTACCGATAAGCCCTTTGAATCTATATTAATTATGCTCATTAAACCCCATGTATTTCACTAGTAAATATTCTGTGTGTATCCTATAACAAATTTGTCATATAAAACTCATTCAAAATTGATGTTTGAAATTCTTTTTAAAAAATAAAGAAAGAAAGAAAGAAAATGACTCTAAAATATATAGACATCATTTTCAGATCAATTCTATACAATGAACTCTTTACAATGTTACTGCCATATATATAGTAGTAGTCCACACCTCATAAAAAGAAAAACCACCATGATCTTTGAAGCAATTAAGGAATACATTGTAATTATGATTGGAAAATAGCCCGTCAAATACATTTTTCCTCTTTCTTTTTTTTAATTTTTGGTGGGTGGTGGGGGGTGGGCGGCCTTAATTCTCATTGTTTTCTCATTTTTCTTTCATTAGCGTAAAAGGAGAATGGAACAACCATAGATCCTAATTCATAGCTCATATCTTCACCGATGTGCATTCTCTGGGTATAGACTCTCGCTTAATATGTTTCCAAATCCATGATTTAGTACTACTTTCCTCAATAGCTTAATTAGCTCATGAGCAATCCAGTCAGCATCTTTGTCATCCTCTTTATCATCTTAGGTTCACTGTATATTCCGCCGTGAAAAGCGCAAAAAGAAGGATCTGCATGCCGTCAGTGCACTGCATGGGCATGACTTGCAGGAGCCTACGGGGGAAGTTCTGACGCCAAATGGACAAATAGACCGGTGCCTCCGCGGCGCACACGTCGGCACGGGGACCCACTGGAAGGCATCTACCTTTCTTTTCTTTTCTTTTCCTTTCTTTTCCCGGATTTAAGGATAATCATTTCTACTGCTATGAAAATATGGCAATCCTCTTTTTTATTTATTGCTTTTTAAATAAAGCGTTTGATTCGACTTCATAAAGTGAGGAAATTTATATTAGGCCAGGGTTATGCCAAGGCCTACTTAGTTGCGGTTGAAATTAGTCATAATTTGTTGGGCTTTTGTACATTAATTCTTAAATGGGAGGCCTATGAATATAAAAATAAATGGGATAAAGTGGAGGATGAACCCTATAAAAGTTTTAGTGATAAGAATTGGGTAAATTATATTTTAATTTTAAATTAAAATTTATATATCAAAACTTAGACTCTCCTTTTCTCTTCTTATATAATTTTTTTTTACAAATTTAGAAAGTAATAGTAGAATAGATGAGCGAATGGGTACGAAAAATATCATGATAAAAATCGAACATACAATCTATTAGTTATTAAGGTGAGAACGGTATTACTAAATAAAACTCTTATTTTGAAACTAAAACTCCTTGATTCTCTCTTTTAAAGTTTGATTTTTTTTTTCTATTTTAATGGTTTAATTTTGTTGATTCATCTCGAGCTGACTCGTACTTACATAGGTAAACACCACCCCCCACCATAAAAAACAGAAAGGCTGAGTCAGATTTCAAATATGGGCACGGGGCACGGGGCACGCCATGTGAAGCCCACAACATCCCCTGGCTTTGGCAGAGAATCTCGCTATTCCATAGCTAATCATACTCCACAATCATCCTAACCTTTTGTGTCCGCATAATTGATGATCACACAGTACCCTCTCCCTTTTGACATGTGATCTGCATATGCAATAGTACCCGACAATGAACCTAGAATGAAAGTTGAACTCGTTGGTTTGTTGGATGTGTCGAGGTAGTTTAGCCTCGTCGGTTTTTTAATCGTCCTGTGGGACCAGGATTTCGATCTTGTCATGGAAAATCTCCGACGACATGATTATGGATGCGTTCCATTAAGTGGGAAGACATGAAGTAAATACGGTCATTCTCCTCGGTTAAAGTTTTGTATTTAAATTTTTACATGGAAAAAATATCAACTTTTATTTTCAAGCATCATATGCTCAAAAAACGAATAGTGCTCTCATGTCATGCAGTGTAATTTAAAGTGCTTATGTTAATCAAAACTTGTGGACCAAATGCTGAAACGTTAAGCAATTTAATGAAAAAGAGTCATAATTATTATAAGAAGCAAAATCCAATGGCTTGTTGTACATATGAACCCCACCGACGACGGGCAAGGTGCATCATCGTTTCCGCATCGTACGATACGCATGTTGGATATGTACCGCTAGGAGAGCTCGTGCGTCCAAAACATATATGGATCCATTACATTATCAAGAAACTCTCGACAATATGATAACTTCATTGATGTCCATACACGAGACCAGGGCGCATCTCATCTAGGAACCCACTCACCATGTATGGAGGTTTTTTCCGATCATTATCAGACCATTGTCCCGATTGATCATTGATTTCACACGGTACATGTATACACGATAGATTGTGAGACCCACATCATAAAAACATGCAAGTTTCACGACCACGGGAAACAACTGCTTGTGATATGATTTGGCTCCATGCAGATATATAGAAACAGGGGAAGGAAACTCAGATTGTCTCATGAGATCATCAGGATGCAGCCCATCGACTAAGAGATGCAGCATGCGTTCGGGTTCTCGTCGCTGAAGAGCTGGGGAGCCGGCGGGATTCTCTCGATCACGTACACCGGCTGGTAATAGTACATCATCCGCTTCAAGCTCTCCTCCTCGATGCTCATCAGCTCATTCTCTCCTTCAGCTAATTTCTTCGGCTCTTCTTCGTTGCTGTCTTTCCCATCATTTCCTTCTTTCTTCGCTTCTCCGGCTTCCCGGGGCTGCTCCTCCTTCTTTTCCCCTCCGCCGTTATCTTCTGCCTTCTTCTCTTCTGCAGGAGGTGCACTTGCTTCCTCGGCGGGTTTGTCCTCCGGTTTCGGCTCCTGCTTTTCAGGCTCCGGCTGGGGGATGATTCGAGCCTGCTTCTTGGTTCTTCTGTAGACGTACTCGACGAGCTTTTCCGCGTCCATTGTCCCTGTGACAGTCACCTTGCCACTTGCAAGCTCGGTCGTGGCTGCTTGAACTCCTGCATAATATAAAGTTCACATGTGATACATATATGCACTAAAAAATATTTGATAAATAACGTTTATCTAGAACAAAGTACATACATTTCATATGTGAAAATCTACCGTACAATGTGTGAATATAACACTAAAATAAAAAAAATCGTATATATGTTTTCCTTATTTACGGAATAGTCACATAACCATAAAAGAGAATAAAAATAATAAATAAACGAAATAATATTATTATAAGTTATATTAATGAGAATTTACTTAATTCAAAATAAGTATGATATTGTTGCTTAAAATCGTATTTATGAAAAACAGCAATTCCTTGGTCATGCCTCCTTATGATCTAATATATTTATAATCTAATTTGACCTCTGAAGGGAAAAAAAAATTAAAAGCCATTTTTTCATTTTTCAGCAATCAGTAAGTGGTGGGCGCCCACCGAAACCGGGAGGTTAATCTTCCTTTCTTTCAAGCAACGCTGATGGAGGACAAGACAACCACCTGGTACCTTCCGGTTCACTCATGATCCATTAGATCCGCCTTTCGGACTTACTCTTGTCAACATGGATCTCAAGGTAATTAATCCTTTATTCCTTAATTATTAAGACCTAATACAATTTATCTATATTAGCTTATCACAAAAAAATTTACTCACAGTTACAAATAAAATCAAATTTGAGTCCAAATTAGTAGAAAATTAATGGTTCCTTGATGCTTAAGAGTTTCCATCACCTCATTCGATAGTTAAAATAACGGAACAATCCAGTTAAATACAACATTAACTTCGTCTATGGGGGAAAACTATAACGATTCATTGACCGAATAGTGAGACACATCATGATGTAGTTAGTCATTGGCAAATTTAACACGGACAAGTAGACGGGCCCATAACTCAAACAACCAAGCGAGTGAACAAATGAATGGATGAACGTAAAACGATACCTCCCATCTTGAGTATCTTTCTCTTTAGCTGCTCAGCACAGGCCTCACAGTGCATGTTCACGTTCAGCTCCACAGTCGTCGGCCCACTCACCTGAACCATTGTAACCAAATATTTATTTCAAACACCTAGATTTAAATAGCATATTATTTTTTATTTCTTCTCGGTAAGACACTAATCTCGGGGGGGAAATTGAAAATATGCGTTTACAAACCTGGGAAGGGACAACCTGGGGCACGGCTTCACCATCGGCTGGGGGCAGAGGGGAAAGAACTGTGGCTCTGCGTTTGGTCTTCTTGATGATTCTATTGCACACAGCTTGTGGGTCAACTATCCCCTTCAGTGTCACTTGGTTCTGAGCCATGTCTATTACCACCCCTTCCACTCCTGAAATTAACCGCCAAAAATCCGAGAGAGAAACCCCTGTTAGCTTGAAATCAAATGGTTCTGCTCTTTACCAAATGTCGATGTATAAAGCTCTCGATCAACTAGCACGGTTCCATGAGATCCTACATTTCTTCGTAACAGTCGTTGGGGAGGAGGGTACCTCTGATTTTCAAGATGGACCTCTCGATTTTCTTGGCACATCCAACGCAATGCATGTCGACAGACAAGACACAAGGAGAAGGCGGCTTTGGCTCCTCTTCCTTCTTCTCCTTCTTCTCCTCCTCCTTCTTCTCCTCTTCCTTCTTCTCCTCCACCTTTTCCTCCGCCTTAGCCTCCGCCTTAGCCTTCTCCTACAGTTTTACGCACACGATGAGTAATACATTACTAGGCACACACGAATAACAAAGCTGTAGCTCAAGAACTCGAAACCGAGGAGATGAACCCCAAACTAACAGATGATTACCTGCTTTGCCTCCTCCCCCATCTATCTGTGCTTCTGATGGGAGTCCCTTACGATGAGGATTGGAAAAAGGGCCAAAAGGCTCGAGAATACGGAAAACGATGAGGCGGAGGATAGAGTATAGAAAGGGTATGAACTATATAGAAGGCTTACACAGTGATGGGTGCAATATCATATAAGAAGGGTTTTAATGGTAATTTAATTGTGATTGCGTAGCACATGGAATGCCAGTAATGATCAGAACTCAATTTAAACTAACGGAGAGAGACTCCAATGCAGAGGCAATATACTAGTTTTCTGTATTTCTCCAAAGACCTAAGAGAAGTCAGAAAAAAGAGGGGGAGGTAGACGTGGAGCAAGGCTGGCACATTTATAGAGATCACCAAGGAAATAGAATAAGATAATATAGATAAGTTTGAGGTTTTTTTTTATGTCTATTTTCTTTATATAATTTTTTATATTTAAGTTTTATAAAAATAGAAAGAATTCATAATTAAAAAAATTTCAACTCGTGATAGGTTAGCTCACTTAAAATTGGATTAATTAAGTTGGTTAAATTGCTTATATATATATATGTGTGTGTGTGAGAGGGCTTAATTTTTTTATACAAAGATATTATAAAAGTATAAATTAATATAAAACAAAATAAAAAGTTTCGGGGTAAAAAAAAAGGGTGGGAGGAAGGGAACATAATAATACTAAGAGGACTCAGGCCACCCACCGACCGATGAGAATTTTGGTGACGTGGTGATGTGTCGGATGCTGCAAGGAGCTTTCACGTACCCAACCAGTAAATCAGACCATCTCTCGTACCATCTGATCCTTCTCATTTTTCTTTGCTACACTTCTACTGGTAAAATCCAATTCATAAACCAACATCGCTTGATAATGTGCTTTTTTTTCACCCTTAAAAGTTAAGATCTCACGATCAAGTTTAACAAATGAAGACAATCTATAGTAGAAACAAAAAGGAGGAAAATTAAATACTGGACATTGATCAAATCTAAATTAGTCAATATAGATATTTATGCATCTACTCATGAAATTCATATCCCCGGATTGATGACTAATGTCATATATAGTAGGTAAGTTTGGTTAGGGTAAAATTTTCCAATTCATGGATATTCTGTAGTTAGGGTAAAGGTTAGTTGTTTTGACTCCGTATGTGCAGTGAAAAGGAGTTTAGGTAATCGATCAATTTGCTAATTGGCCTCCACGCCCCGACTAGAAACAGTCAGCCATTTCTTGTCACCAAGATGAATGTATTATGATATGAATTTGAATCTCCTCAATGAATAAAATTTATATTAGAAAAAATTTTTACCGTAAAATCAATCATGATTTATTAAATTTATAAAATACCAAGCAGTACATATCAGGAAAAGAAATAAAATCCTCCCGTAGGACTGAGAGAGATCCAGAATTGCGATGAGTGAACGTGGAGATTGCCCAGAAATCCGAAAGGCTTTTTTGGGGGAGAGAGAGAGAGAGAGAGAGAGAGTAGGGCAACAACAAAGACAGCGATGGAGGCCACACGGGCTTGCCCTAATTAGCTTAGTTAGACAAATACAGAGACACTGTTCTCCCTCTTTTCCTCATTTTGTTGCTTTCTTTTCCAGCTGTTTTAGGTCACCGTAAAGCATTTTTGTTAATGCCACAATCAGTCAATCACCTCCTCCCTTAGATTTCCACCTCATCGCACACTGTTACATGGCTGAGATAAATCCTAGTCATCTGAGGATCGGGATGCTGGTGAGCATCACTTGTTCGATACTTGTTCTCATCGTGTGGTTTTCCTCTTTGATAAGTGTAGCTGGTTTTGTTACCGCAATCGCAGATTTGGTGTACGTAGGAAAATGCCTTTGGAGCCATAGATATATGTATGCTTCTAGTATGGCATATCGCCCTTGGTAATTGATTGAATGATGTTGATCATTAGTACATGATAGATCCACATTTATCATAAAGATTTACTGTCGGCGAGAAGCATCTATGTCGACACTCGAGATCCCTCTAAGGTGAAGTTTGGGAAAGACCTCGTCTCGGTTGGTTTGATCCACGTGGTTCTGGTCGTATCATTATCTGCTGTAACACCAGCATGGTGGGACCAGTAGTCCGTTAGACATCTCATTCCATCGAAGCAAGCCAACCAAGGGGGCATACCCATCTCCTTAAGATGGATAGTGAGCGTTCATCTTTTTAGCGTTCCCCCACAGTATCTCTAAACACTCTAGAGCTTCAAAGGGGAAGGGTTGAACCAGAAGGACGCAAAGGGTCTCGTCCAATCCGAAAGGCCCTAACTTGTCAAATGGGTGAAAAAAAAAAACACCCAAGCGGAAAGATGACTCACTTGCGGGACATTGGAAGTTTGGTGATGTAATCCCAATGTAGAAATGCTCTACAATGACATCTCAACCACTAAAATTGTTAGAGAGACAAAATCATGCAAACTTCACCAGCCATAGGACAGTAGTTAGACATAGTAAACAGCCAAAAAAGATGGGTTTAGGTGGAGGTAATTAATTTTGTGTGAATTTCTTTTCCCATTTTTCAAAGAAAATGTATTGACATGAGATTGTGTGGGCTCGAAGAATCTGGATTGTCATGGTACTCATCTTGCTAATAAACTAAAGAACAAAGCAAACCAAATTCCATGTCCTCCCACCAAGAAAAGGAAGAGCTCAATTCATGCTATCATTCTCCAACAAGTCGATGTGCATTCAAAAAGTATGATGAGACATATTATTCTTTTTATATATGAGATGTTATAAATTCGAATATTATAAATATAAAAATAATTTATAATTATAATAGTATTATTTTTTAATAGATTGATATGATTTATATTTTAAATTATTAAAAATTCATTAATTTTCCAAATGTAAGGTGTGGTACTGAAAAATTATTTGCAGATTAATAATGCAGTTAATGGTTGATAAACCTCTGAGCAAAAAAAAATCAATGATTAATGAACCAGAAATCATGCCTCTACAACTTAAAATTCACTGTCATCATGGGAACAGGTGGCGGCTTTTCATTGGCTCAAGCGAGAAATCATTGTGGCCATACATAAGTGGAAACTCTCCTCGACCAACCAACCAACCATGCTTGCCTGCCCTACACACGTATGAAACAGAAATCATTGTATCGATGGCCATTACCGATCAGTGATCCTCTTTGTAGATCTTTAGATTAAGTTGGAATCAGTTATAATATTATAAAAATAAATAAATTAGATGGTCAAAAAGTTTATAGCTTGGATTGGTGAAATCACACCGACAACTTCTCGCCAACTGGATGCCAGATTGGAAGTCTTCTCTTGAGGGCATATGGTGAGTAGAGGGTCAATATACGTTAAGGGAAATTGATTTATACGGAGACTGATATGTTCGGGTCATTGTTCTAGACACGCACGAGCAGATTCTTCATCCCCACAAGTGTTTTTCCCTCTACTCGTGAGCTTAAGTTAATATAGACAACTGCCGGGCTCTGGTCTCCTTGAATCACTCGTTCCTAGACGGGTGGTTTATGCCACGATTGGAGTTGATTACAAGAAAGATATATATATATATATATATATTCCTTTTCTTTTTCCATGTGCCATAACAGCTGTAAACAGTCGATTTTCGGGGTTTAGTCACATGGTTCCATGTGTATTATGGTATAGGTCAGTTGGACTGACCAGACACTTAACGTGGCTCCGGTCAAGAGGGAGATGAGGTGCGTGTCCAAAAGTTGGCCGCAGTGCAATGAACATGCCATGTTATCTTGACATGGAAGGAAGGGTCTACATGGTGTGAGGACAAGATCTTGTGTCGGCTCTCAATCTTAGAAACACCGATATTTCATTGTCCTTTTCTGGCCCATCTTCATCTTAAATCCACAGGAATTTTACAATATGCAGTTCATACGCGTCTTATACGTGCAGATTCAGATATCTGATGACAAAACTCCATCATGAGTGTGCCAAAACTTTGTGGATTTACCTCAACACTGTGGATTACAAGTTTCATATGGAATATATAGGTATGTACGGGCGTCGTCTCTGTGGTTTTTAAGTACAGATGATCCTCTGATATAGGAAATGGACGAAACGGGCTCGGCCCTCTACCTCCCCGTCAAACGGTGGGGGTGAGGTGTTGAAGAGTTTTGTACCCGCAGCCGATAGAATTTGCCCTGAATTTGTTTGCGAGCATCGAGAGAGGCATCGATGAGCCACCTGGCCCATCAGGGTGGTTCAAACGGGCCCACATTGTAGGCCTGGAGCGTAGCCCAGACTCGGCCGTAGAGCACCGAAAACTTTCAACGGATGGGTCTATAAATTGAAGTTTAAAGTCTGTTATAGGACAAAACAGAGCTGTGTCCCGTATGTGGACTAGGCTCCTCGTTAGCCCACGTTCGGATTCCTTCCTCAATTGTCTGTCGATAATCTTGGGCTTGTAGCCAGCCTAGGCTTTTTCGGATGGCTGAATCTCCAGTCCTGCAGTCTTAAAACCCGTTCCGTCAGAAGTCCCACATTGACGCCCCCCGCAAACACCTCCAGCCCTCCAGCTCCGGCGGACTGCTTCTCACCCTGAGGGACCTCTACTACTGGTCGATTGTGCGGAGGCCCATCGACAACGAGACGGAAGCCCCATCGAGAATCCTTGGGCAAAAGGACGACGTGGTCAGAGTAGTCCAATTCGGAGCTTCTTCTTCTCCCTGCAGGGTTCCTAGCACATTTAACATGAATTGGAAGAAAATGAGCCTTCCCCCACAGAGTGGCTGGGCTAGTTAACTTGATAGCCATCAACAGCTACAGCACTAGTAGTAGTATTAGTGTTACGTTCGTAAAATCTTTCGCCCTATACCTGTACTATTTTTATCTTTTCTAGCGGGAGTATGCAGCGGTCCCAGAAGCAGAAAAAGATTATCATCCGGCAAAAAAGAAGATACGTACAACAAAAAAGAAAAACAGTACGTATAATATAAAGCATATGTGCGTACTGTATACATCTGCGGGGTTTAAATTGTACAGAGCTCAGATGATAAAAAAGAGGACAGAAAATGGGAAGCAGCGGATGTGAACTTTACAGGCAACTCACTCCGTGGATGAGTTATGAACAAAAAAGACCTAGCGATGAAATTCTCTACCCATCAGCAACTAAAAAATCCCTTGGTGCTCCCTGCACCGAGGAGTCATACTCCAAAAAAAGGGGACTAGGACTAAGGGACTACAACTTCACGCACTTCCGTATACCGAGCAAGCTGATAAAGAAGGCCAGCATAGCAAATACACGGAAGAGAGTGACCTTTGATCTCCCCAGTTTCACGGTATGAACCTTCTGAAACAGAGAAAACTTGGTACTCGGTCTGGAATCCCGTGTTCTTTTGATACTAAACTCTTGCAGCACCTCGCAATCTTGTTTAGACTCATGAGCTGCAGTACCAGAAGACTTCTGAGTAAGAGGCTCAGCCGATAGCTTGCCCAACAGCCTCTCCGCTGGCTCTTCTATCTATTACAATAACATTTAAATAACAATTGTGAGACTCTCATTCCACGAAAGATCCGTACATGGCAAACACTAAGGTTAAGATTTTTAAGTATTTTTAGAATCTTCTTACCTCTGTAACAACTGACTTTGAGCTTAGTTCTTCAGCTTCATCACAGGAGTACTTCACCGACTGTGCAGTACAACTGACAGACCCAATCTGAAGCCTTCGCTGAAACCTCAACCTTCTATTTGCTGTGCCCTGAGAGTTCTGGTTAAGCCATTGAGGTGGAACCTGTGAGGTCCGAGGTCTAACCCTGATTCCCGTTGCAAAGGTATCTCCATCCTCAGTCCCAGCTGGATCTTCGGACGCTCTCACATAGTTGACACAGTTATTTTCATCAACAGCCGATTGGGGGGATAAGATGTCGGAGACTCCGACAAATGACTCTTCATCCCAATTAAATACATTCATATAGGGATTCCCATGATCCTCTGGTTCGTGTAGGATCTGCAGTGCATAGGAATTCATATTAGACCAGCTTTGGATGAAGGGATTATAATTATGTAAAAACTTATCCTCTTGGGTATTGTTGTAAGAGCTAGTTACCTGGTTCCCAGTTGGTTCCACATCCTCGGTAGAGATCAGTGTGTTCCCAATATCATTCCCAAAGTCCAAATCAGGCATCTCAAGGTCACCTTCACCATTCAAGATCGATTCCAAAAATCTTGTTATTAAAGCATCATTATCTGGTTCCTTATTGACCATGGGCCCGGTTGGAGGAGATGGCTGCTCTTTCTTCATCTCTATTGCCGGCATAGAGAACAGAGGACCCGGCATATAATTGCCTACGAGAGAGCCATCTTCCGCCGGCAAAGTAGCCTGAACAATCAAGTAACAATTTTTCAGATAAAAAAATTAATTAACAATATTCAAGGAATAAGTATCCCCAATGAACTTCTGGTTTTTCCAGTCATTGGTGAATGTAGAAACTCAGAAATGGTCGACTGTTTCTTACTTCTTGGTTCTTATCTTCACCATGCACGTGTCCATTCTTCAGCGAAGGAGGGCTCTCCTGATCTGTCACCAGGTCCGATCCCGTGTCCTCAGGGGAAGATTTTGCTCCTGGAGAGGAAGGCGCTCCTTCAGCATCATCACAGTTTGAACTTTTTAGGGTCTCATCATTCTTCCGGAACAACCGGCAGAGGACAAAAGCTCCCTGTAAAAGACACAACTTAGAAAAATCATGTTTTCCAGTTCAATTTAAAAAATTAAGCTTTTCCGGTTCACATTCAAGATAAACTGTAGCATACGAGCATGCATGTCAAAATAATGATTTTAAAGGGATAAACCACGCCTAGGGTGCCAAATTCATGATGAGCTCTTACCACAAAAGACCAGTGGATACTGAGAATCATTAAATACGACAGGAGAGGTCCGAACTAGTTATGTGTCATACACCAGCATCAGATATATATTATGCAAAGGCAAGTTCAAATCTTTTAGGTTCTTGCTGCTTTTGTCATTGAAACCAATTTCTCTCTTTCAGCTAATTCATGTAAGCGACAAAATCAGTGAATACAATAACTCCAAAGCATGACAAGACTGACAAGATTCCTAAGTATATAGAAGTGAATGTACCCAATTTACTGCTTCACATTGAAGCAGCAGAGTGAAATATTCACCCAAAAGGCCATAGATCTAGCTTTCTCACCTGACCAGTGTGTGTGCCGTCGAGCTCCTCTAACGTGGTCCGATACTCGTGCATAACCCAATAGGTCCGCTTCCCCTTCGGAGCCCGACCTGTGTGGAACACCAGCGTCTTCTTCATCCCAATCAAGTTGATCCCACACTTTATTTTCCGGTCCCTGCCGGTGGCTTTCCAGTACCCAGCTTTTGTTGCACGGTTCAATCTGAGCCCGGTCGGGTACTTCCTGTCCATAGGACAGAAAAAGAACCACTCCGGATCTTTCGTCTGTATAGCTGATAAAGCTACACTCAAGAACAACAAGAAATTACATTAACTTGAGCTATTAGAGCCAATAGACGATAGAAAGAGAGCTGCAGGAGAGTATCGAAATATTTGAAGATCCGTCGGAACCCCACAAAAGAACAGACGAAAATTGAGACCGCGAGAGACTGAAAATTTCGTACCAGGTAAGTCCCAGGGCTCACATTTGCAGACGTCAATTTCTCTGATGACACGGACCTTGTCATCGTTCCCGTTGATCTTCAAACGGAGGTAGTGATTCACCAGCTCCTCGTCGGTAGGCCGGAACCGGAACCCCAGCGGCAGCGAATTGATGTCCAAGACTGCCATGGAAGCTCCACAAGGACAGAAACAGAGCACAGAGCACAGAGAATAGAGAAAAAAAACCCTTAAGGAGATAGATTATCAGATGGAAGGAAAATCTCTAGAATTTCTTCACGAGCTACAAAAGGGCATGGCTTGATGGCCTTTTCCCCCTCAGATCATCGAAGATGAAGGAAACAAGGGAGAGTGAAGGGAGAGAGAGAGGGAGAAGAGAAGGCCAGTTTACTTCGCAGAGACAATTCCGGCAATTTGTAGTGTGTGAATCAGCCTCCGCGTTTCCTAAATCCAAGAGCACTCCGCGTACACTAAGCACCCTCGCGGTCCCAATAATTACACGGACTGCCCCTCCATTTTTGTACCATTGGATTCCAATGCCTAAATTCCAGTGGGTTTATATGACCGGTACAAGTTCAAGATCGACTGCCCAACTCGTCACGCGTTTCCCCTAATATTAAAATCCATTTCCCATCTAAAGAATCCCTTAATCATGTATCTTATCAACTGGAATAACTGGACCTCTAAGCTTTATATAATAAGAGGAAATGCTACATTGATCCGGGGCGATGCTACGTTGTACGTGGGCGTTAGTTGCGTGTGAGCATAGGGGTATATTAGGGAATTCGCTGACAAACTCCCCCCCCCCTGCAGAATTAAATCAATGGGAGTGGGTGAAGTTGGCAACCCAATGATTCAGTGCCACGTGTTCGTACCGCCCCGGTGTGAACGAGGAAGGTTCGAGGAATCGCAGGCCGTTGAATTTCCCCGCGGCTCCAGGGTTCATCTCTACGTCCCTCATGTTTTTCCATATATATATATATATAAAAGAAAGGTGAAATAGTTTAAATAAAGCATTAAAATGAGAAATATATTTTAATGCGTCATTTTATCATGCAATTAAAATTTATAAACTTTTATGTTAAAAAAAGTTAATAACATTATTCTTAATTCAATAATTAATATATTATAAATTCATTTTTTCTCGTTAAATTTTTTACACCTCCTTATTTTTATTATTTTTACTATTATATTCAGAGTGTATATGTATGTATAATAAAATTTTTATATTTAATTTTTATAAGTGGTATTTATATTTATATTTCCCATTTTTCTTTTGCTCTTTAATGTTGATGTCTATGATGTAATTGGAAAAAAAAAACTAAAGAATTATACGAAAAATCAAAGCAGGAAAAATACGGATGGTTAAGAAGGAAAAGAATAGTGACTATTCAGTTTACAATTTGATCAATTGGTATTCTATATATATATATATATATATATCTATGTATTGAGCTTCTTTTTTTTCATAAGAAAAATGAGACAAGATGCTCAAAGAAAAAATAACATATTATATGGAACAAAGACAAGGTTCGGTAGCCCATACAAGATTATGAAATAATGAAGATTGCAATGTCCAAAGGCAAGTCTATGATAGGTGGGACCTCTATCATGATAAATTGTCTCATTTATAAGTTAATTAGTACAAATATTACATTCACGAAGATATAAATTAAAATTATAAAATAATTTTGATTCAAAATCTATCAAATATCTACTAGAATTTCTTGATGCCAATATAAATTCACTTGCTGTGCCCGGCATAAATATTAGTAGGACCCCTTCGAGTCAATATCAAGAATGGACCTTTGACATACTTTTTTCTCACCCAAGTAGAGAACTGACTTCACAACTTAAAAAGCTCGGCTCTGAACGCTCCCGTATCATGAATGAGACCTCCTATCCATCTTTCAGGCATCGACCCAGATGAGTCCAACTGCAGTTGCCGTATCCGAATTCTCCTCAGCGGCTCCATTGCTACTTAGCTTAATTCGCCCGCAAGTAATATTCACCCATCCGATACATCTCCATTCTCTGGTTCTTACTTGCGAAGGCGGGCCGGGCCCCCTCCAAGACTGTGTGACTGATTTTATAGATAATGGTCAAGATAAACGATAGTGGACCGGTCCTAAAATGTGAACGGTATGATTTTTTTTTGTTTGGGGTTCATTACTAAGATTCGCATTAAAATCCTTAATAATAATGGTAATTGATATTGACTTGACTTGGCTCGGCTCTCAGGTCTACCAAGACCACACACACACACACATATATATATATTAAAATGTTCGATATTATTTTTATATATTTACTATTATTATGCTACTAAAATCATGTGCTGCTAGCTATTTGCGTGCCCAAGCTTGTGGAATATGGAAGGTGGTGGTCCCACAAAAGAAAATCTTTAGATCCTTATCCCGACACACATTGCAGTGTGAAAGCAAAGAAAAGGGGTTGTATCGGAAAGATTCCCGAATTATTAAATCAAAGGAAGAGCTTTAGGAGCCTTTCATGGCGGGATTGTACGGAAATCGATCATAGCCACACTACATGGAAAGTTTTTTGCAGTGGATGGAGAATTTAGCAAATTCGACTGCCTTCAAACCGGGATAGTTCCTATTCAGTGTAAAACTCGCCCGTCCATGTAACAAGTTGAAATGTTAAAAAACAAGGATGAGAAATTCTACCGTCACCTCGAATGAGTTTTACACGGTAGAGTTATTACCTAAGTGGGCGGGGAGCTCCTTCTCAGCCCCCTTGCGATTCCTTCCACGTTGTTGACCCGAATCTGACGAGGAACAAGAATCACCAAGGAATTTGACTTTTTTGTGTCCGTTCGATGCCAAAAGGATAAAGTCGGGGCAAAGTGGCTAGTGCGTCACCCTCCGGTCGAGGTTTGCCCCTTTCATTAAAGCAAAAGAGAGAAGCCGTCCAACTCGGGCTTGCTTACAAAAAGACACTGCTAATAATAATTAAAAAAAAACATATGTAGACAAACATACAATTCAACATTAACAATAATTATCAAAATAATAAATGTACATATCACTTATTTAATTCACCAATTTGGGTATTAGAATCGCTTTCAAGTCTTCAACAATCACTAACTACAGGTAGAAAGAAAGAATGAAAGAAAGAGTGAATGAATGAATATTCTGCCTTTTATATCACCTTCTTCTTGTCTTGATAGTTAGGTAGAAATTATACACAATCAATCATAAGTAGAATATATAATTAGTTTTAAAAACCAAATCGGATGGGTCAGTTCGATTGATTCAACTGAGAATCGGTCACTCGTCTAATCCAGTTCTTATAAAAAGTCCAATTACACTTTTAATGAGTTTAACTTCGATTTTCAGTTTAATCAATGAATCCAATTGAATTTGTAAAATAAATAAAAATATATTATAATACACACATATCATATATGTTTATATTTTATATTAAACTTTTATTTAGTATAATAATTATATTAATACATTTTATTATAAATTATATTTAATATTATATAAATTTATTAGTAATTTTATATTATTATACATTATAATTCGATTCATTAAATTCAATTTCACTTCACTTATACTTATGTCTACTCTTAATACGATTTAATTTTAAAAATTATATATACAATCTATCATCATTGGTCCATACGGTCACATCCTTCATCGTTTACAATACTTTTGTGGGGATTGATTGATGGATGGATGGATCGATTTTGAAATAATCCAACTTCTAGGGTTTAACCTTTTTGAGGCGCGTGGCAATCAAATCATCCTCAACTAAAAAAAAAGGTCATGTAGCATTTGCCGACTTTTTTCCGAGAAAAAAAAAGGGGTCAGCATTATTCAAGGCGGGGGAAAAGCGATACTCACTATTCTTGATGCTCAAGTCACGTACTGTCATTCATTCCTCTTGGGAAAAAGGGGACAAGGCGGGACTTAATGCCACGAGTTATACGGTGGGGAGGGAAGAGGTCACCGGTTTAAGTACTCGGATTTTGTATCCGCTGGAGTCAGTTGTATTTCTCGTTGTATTATTGTATTGACCTAATTGCCCTTTTTAGTTCCTCGCTAAAGCGATAGATGGATCTTGGGAATTCGACGCTTCGGCCCATTTAATTATGGGCCTAATAAAACGACAATTGGGCCAACGTGAAGGCCCATTCCAGAGATGCGCACATGCATCATCGTACATGAAGGTAAAAGTATAGTCATCGCTGGCTAGGGTTTCCGAGCTGAGAAGACTGAGGTCTATCGAGCGCCGTCCAGAGCTTCTGGGAGGAGGCAAAGAGAGGGCGGGGGCAGAAGATGAAGACGATACTGTCTTCGGAGACCATGGACATCCCCGATGGGGTCAGCATCAAGGTCAACGCGAAGATCATCGAGGTGGAGGGCCCAAGGGGGAAGCTCACTCGCAACTTCAAGCACCTCAACCTCGACTTCCGGCTCATCAAGGACGAGGCCACCGGAAAAAAGAAGCTCAGGATTGAGGCGTGGTTCGGCTCCCGGAAGACCTCTGCCGCCATCAGGACAGCCCTCAGCCACGTCGATAATCTCATCACTGGTGTCACCAAGGGATACCGGTACAAGATGCGGTTCGTCTACGCCCACTTCCCGATCAACGCCAGTATCACCAATGGTAACAAGTCGATTGAGATCAGGAACTTCCTTGGCGAGAAGAAGGTTAATATTTTTCCCTCCGTTTGACTAGGTTTTATTCGTTATCTGTAGGCTGATGGAATGAGTTGGCCCTGATTTGTATAATCTGCTCTCGGTTAATGTGATTCCTGCTGTCTTCGATTCTCGTCTACGCTTAGGGTGGGTCCAAATGGTTGTTGATTAATGCTGCGATGTCGGATTGTTCTGCTGCGTCTAGTTTTCTTTGTGATGAAATTTCCACCAGGCTGCGGATTGGATACTCACTGAAAGTTTTAGTTTTTTGGGTAGAGTAATGGACGTTGAAACTGCTAAATATTTTGGTCTTCCCACCCGTATCATTTCACAATGCTCTCTCTGCATCATGTGTTGTTAGGATGTGCAGGACGAAAGTGAAACATGAGAAGATGGGTACTTGATAACCGATAGATGTAACATTTATGTTGTCAGATCAAATGTTTCCAACGCCTGAGAGATATCTTGTTGGCATGTTGATTTTTGAATGAATGAATGAATGTTTGTTTGCCTATCAGGTGAGGAAAGTGGATATGCTTCAGGGTGTCTCTGTTGTTCGATCTGAGAAGGTCAAGGATGAGTTGATTGTGAATGGAAATGATATCGAACTCGTTTCTAGATCTTGTGCCTTGATAAATCAGGTACGTTCTGTTTTGTGTTTCCCTTGTTTTCCTTATGAGAAGATTTACGTTTCCATATGAGTAGGTAATAATCCTGACAAAATTTATGGACCTTAGTCAGAGTCGAGTAGAAATGTATTACGTGCGTATCATTCGATTGATCGTGGCTAGGCATTTTCAAGCTTTAAGTTTCAACTATAATTTATGTGGTTCCATATGAGATCTTCAGGTTGTGTCATTGACAATATGTGTCCATAATTCCTTGTAACAGAAATGTCATGTCAAGAACAAGGATATTAGGAAGTTCCTTGACGGTATCTATGTCAGCGAGAAGGGAACAATCTTCGAGGAGAACTGAACAGAGTAGAATGGTATAACCTATATTTACCTTCTGGCTGTCTTTCTCCTTTTAAAATGCTCTCTTTTATCTACTTTGTTTATGTTGAGAACCTCAGTGAGCTCGTCTTCAATGGGGATTTCACAATTTTGAGTTATGTTTGTTTTGCGAGATATTTAGTTAATGATGCAATACTTAAAGTTGTCTTTTAATGGATGGCATGGAGTATGAAAGCGTGATCTATTAATTAGGGTTTCATGCCTAAGACCAACAATGCAGTATTGATCTCCTCTGCTAGCAGAAACTGATCTACTGAGCCATGTGAGATTATTAATGTCAGAACGTCTGGTTGTTGAAGAATCGAAACTGCTAAACCTGGCTGCTCTGGAACTTCTTCCAGCAGAAATCGTTAAATATAATAATTATTTACGAATATGATGAATGGCCACGAAAAAAAAAAAAACCCTGCAGTTATGTGAAATCTCTGTACTTGAGATTTGAAATGTAGCTCTCATGTCCTCTCCCATGAAAGTGCCATGTGTAGACATTTTTTCATTGCTCCGAGGAACATTCGCCTCCAGTATGACAGTATTACCGAGGCAAAATTAATAATTTTCTGTATGTTCACATTGGCTTCGTCCTGAAACTGGTTGGAAAGTGTTCTAATGAAGGAGAATTCACTCGGGATTTCATTCGTCTGGCCTTTTCTTCTTCCTGGTTTTGTTGCAACAAATTACCGAGGTGGGAGAATGTGAAAGTACACGGAACAGTGGGAAGAGTGATGTAATGTGGTTTTCATATACACCGTTGGCTGTATTCCCGTGAGCCTACGTTCTGTGCGGTGGTTATTTATTCTTCCACCCCTTGTAACTTGAGCTACCGATATCGGACTGATCCGAGCCCACTTGACTTATGGGAATCATAAAGATGAGATTTGGGCTGGATCAATGAATCTAAATGGGCCAATTTGGCTCAGCTGATACAGTGGCACGGCCTGAGGGGCTCGGCCCATATCTGTTCCCGCCATAGCCTCCACGTGAAACGGTCGCGTGGCGATTGCGTACCAACCAACTGTGCTGTGCCAGCTTAATTTGAGCTCACGGTCACAAAGGACCATCAAGCATTCCCGTGTCTCTCTTTCTTCCAAAATTAGCAATCCCTCCGACCTATATTTACTTTGCACCACCTCCGCTCCGTGTCCATCCCTCAGGCGCTCGATTCGATCTCCTCTTCTGTTGGCGGACTCAGGCGAAGAAGCTCCTTTCCCTCCCCTCTCTCACCTCCGTTCAACTCGATCCACAGTTCTCCCCGCAGAGAGAGGAACACCATGGGAGGTTGCGCAAGCAGGCCTAAGGACTTCGATGCCAAGCATGATGCTGTCCCTGTCGAGGCCCCCACCAGCCCCGTGAAGGCTGAAGCTGAGAAACCTGCTACGGTAAGTAGATGCTGCCTTCCGTGGCGAACTCTTCCATTGATCCTGTGCTGAAGCTCCCGTCTCACGCTGTTCTCGTAATATGGATGCAGGAGACCACTAACGATGGAGGTGAGACCGAGAAGGAGAAGGAGGAGGAACCTCTTGTAGATGTCTCCGAGCCGAAGCCCACGGCTGAGACCGAGAGTGCGGCTCAGGAGCCAGCTCCAGCCACAGCCGAGGCCGAGGAGAAGAAAGTCGGGGCCACGACAGCCGTTGAGGCCAAGTCACAGGAGACCGTCGATGGATCCTCTGACAAAAAGGAAGCCGAGCAAGCCAAAACCGCTGCGCCGCTCATCACCATCTAAATGATCGGCGTACTAATATCCGAAGAGAGGTCGATTGGAAGAGTATCTTCTGTATATTTATTGAATTGCGCCAGGGTCAAAGGCAAGAAAAATGAATTTGTCAAAGAGTAAAACTAAAATCTCAATATGATTAAATAAAATAATCGCTTAATTTCTTGAATTCGTATTTTTCGATCACAATAAAAATTGTTTAGAGGTTGCCATAATCTACTAGAATATTCCATTGCCCCTAGAAAAATGAATCCGTTGCGATAAAATTTTCGAACTCATCGGATGCCACATGCATGAACATATAGAAACGTTAAGAATGTATTACGCGTATTGAATAGTACAACATAACTCAAGAAATGGACAAAATCATTAAAAAAACTAAGGAGCAGCGATACGGTGCGTCCGATCCAACTTAGATTGGACATGGACAGGCTAGATCTCGACCTGAGGACAGCTGATAAACCTTCTTATTCGGTGCGCTAACAAAACTAAGAAACAAGTATATCCCAGTGAGTTTTCAACTTCAACCTAGAATGAACGTGAATGGTGCATATCTCGAGGAAATATATGGCCAATGACGATCCATTCATTTAATTACTTCCCGAGCTCTTCATCTCGAGGAGTATTGCGGTCGTCATCTGAAACCCGAACACTGGTGGATCCATACTCGAAGTTGACATCGAGGAAATAGAGAAGGACGACCATGGTGCAGCAACTCAAGAACATAGGGATGGGACCGAAGATCCAGAGGAACAGCGGGAAAGAGAAGTAGAATGCCCGTAGACCTGCGGACCAGAAGTAGCTTCCTTTATTCACCATCTTGGACAAGTACTCGGATGTCACCCTCTCGAGGTCCTCGTGCGGGAAGACCTTCCGGTACGGCACATTTATCAGAATGCTCGCATGGCTATAGTACCTGAGAAGTATCAGAACCGATACAGTTTGACCCGATAGGAAATGATCCTTCGTTGTTCAGAATCCGTGTAGAAGTTGAATATATAGCTGACACGTATGGGATGTTATGTTGTTGTTTGGGACTTACCTGATGGACTGCACATTGGAGAGGAAGGAAACCAGGAAACAGACAATTATGGCGAAGAACTTGAGGGAGTACCCTCGCGAGCTGTTGTCCCCGAAGACGAAGAACCAGGAATGGTTTTCGCTGCCGTTGGTCATCATGATCCCGACGACGGAGCACAGCATGATGGCCGTCGACGCTAGCAATGTCGACGCCATTATGTTGTTCCTCAGCGTCTGTACTGCAAGGATCCCGGTCCTGGGAACGTCCTGTGTACCACATGATCGAAAACAAGGCAAGCCATAAAGATCTATATGTGTAAGTCGTCAATTCGGGGAAAAACAGAGAGAGAGAGAGAGAGAGAGAGAGAGAGAGAGAGGGAGAGGGGGCATATGCGAACGAACATCCATCATAGCTTTAACCCAGATCTTGCGATTGACGGCGTTTACGCCCATGACGGTGGTGCCTGGGTGCTTCACGACGCTGCGGATGAGCCATACGTGGTAGGCCACCATTATTAGCAGACCTAGGGGAGCCATCGTGAAGTCAAGAAGACTTTTCTCCATTCTAACGATTAATTACTTGCACACACAGCTAGCTATCAAAGATCACAAGGGTGGTAATGATACACAATCACAAACTTCAAGAGGAAAAATAATGAGATATCTCTCTCTGGTGGCTCCTTATATAAAGCCCTAGCCAGCCAGTTTCTTCGATCTCTTCAAGATTTTGTATTAATCAATTTCTAGCAGAGGCTGATCAACTCTAGCCAACATGCATACGTAGGTTCAAGTTATTTAAATATTAATATGATGGGCTGTATGACTTGTGTGCAGGTTGTAAAGGTAAAATAAAATTCTTTTATCGTGATCAATATTGTTGGTTTTGACTTTGCTTCTCATACATTAATTATACATTTATAGGCGAGAAAGGAACTTGTCGGGAAGGAAAGAAAAAAAATCCAAATGCACCGTAATTTTACGTTATGCCGTTAGTTTAGAATAATAAAAATTTAAATTCGGCTATTATCAATAAAATTCTCATGTAATGACGTGTTTACTTCAATTTTTTATTCTTTTTTATTATGTGAACCACTTTTTATCATTGGAAAACAGAAAATTGAATTTTATTAAAATGATAAGATATATCTTAATAATTGAAAATATATTGGAATCTACGGTGGGCGTATCAGAAGTCAATGAAGCGTCCCACTCGGGGGAATGAAAAATTGCTTTCTTAATTCTCACCACCAAGCCAAGTTGGCCGGAATGGCAATTTCATGTTGATCTTTTAAGACAGCTCTAAACAAAAAAATAACATTAAAATGCGAACATTAAATGTCCTTTCATAAAAAAAATATTTTCCACGAAGAGAGAGCCGATAATCTTTGGTTTATTAATTGCCTGATTTCAGCCAGTAATATCTGTAAGCAAGGAATCGATTTCAAAAGAGTAAGACTAAAGCAATCATTCGGTGGACAACACCAGACAATTTCACGTAAAAAAAAAACCCAACCAAATCGACAAGATTTATAAAACTTTAGAGTTTTTCCTGTTTATCTCGAGCTGCCTAATTCTTTCTGAGTCACGAGTTGGGTTAGTTTGTATAGGTATCTTCCCGATAAGTTTGACTCAACCATGTGTAAATGATGTTTAACCACTCTTTACTACGTTTGTGCATCATAAAGGAATGAAATCGAGATAGTAATTCAAGATATTGTAGATCGAAATTTGCGATAAGCTCGTGGTAATAAATTGGCCCAGCCACGGGTTCGCAACATCTCCACCGAACAAATTCAATGTTGATGGGTTTCTTCCTGAGTCTCTTGGTCTGGTACAAATTTTATTCTTCGGGAAGTTGTGTTTTCGGAAATGAAAGGGCCTAATCCTTCTTCAATAGGCGGTGGTTACGATCCAAGGCCTTCAGGGGCCGAGACTGGGTCGCCGCTAGCCCAACTTTTTCTGCTATGCGCTGGGCGCTGAGTAACGAGGGAACGAAATTGGAGATAACTAGCCGGAACGGTGGTCGGATCGGCCATGGCTTCTCTCAATCAAACTAAGGTCTGGATCTTCAGATTGAGCAGCAAAAAATTATCGGAATAGTCGGGTGTTGTTGACTGCCCATCCGGGATCTGTAGCTGGAGGTAATTAAGAGGCAGTCATGGCAGGAATTGTCTCGATGTTAGGATACCGGTAAAGATGTGTTGCAGTGGTTTTCTGTGTGTTTCTGCATCGAATTTTATGGTTAGAGGCTAAAAACATGTTCATTTCTGCTAGTCTTTCTTGTGTATGTAATTCGAAAGCTCTGGCTGCAAACAGATGGAATTAATGCGTTCCTTCTGATTCTGATTGCACCGGAGTCACCCTGGGAACATGTGAAGAAATTGGATCCAGACAATACCACACGACATTCTCAAGTCAGAGCTCTAGCTACGTGCTCAAACTTTCTTAATTAATGGAGAAAGAAGAATGAGAGAAACTCTTCAGCCACATATGTATAGGGTACAAGGAAGCCCATCTTCCACTCACGAGCCGTCAGCTAAGTAAGCAGGGGAGAAGTGGCCGTGGAGGCGGCCCGACGAAGGAGCTTCTGGGCCTGGGAGAGCTGTTCGGTCAGCGAGAGGATCCGTGCGTGATAACCGCGAGCCTGCTCGACGGCCTCGGCCTCGAGCTCACCGAGCTGGGAGGAGAGACTCTCCTCAGCCTCTTCGGCCACCCTGAGCCGCTCATTGACCCTCCTCAGCTCCTCCACCATCTTCTCTTCCCTCTCCCGGCCCTTCCTCAGCTCCATCTCCAGCTCATCGTTTCTCTTCCTCAAGGCCTCAGGCTCGTTACACCGGGCGATATCCTTGGAGATCGGGTTGAAGACATCCATCGACGGGGCCATTAATTTGCCCGGGCCGGCAGGGGCCGAGGTAGTTGGAGGAATTGAGATGTATGGGAGTTGGTATTACGAGGGCTCTGAGCGTGGCTGTCCCGAGAGAGGAGAAGCGGATTTATAGGCTCGAGGGACGAGCGTCCAGGTTCAATGTATCACATCAGCTGGCCCTCTTCGGCTGAAAGTGGAAAATAATTGGACGGTCCATTTTTCTTTATCGTCGTCACTCATTGCCCGTACGAATTTGTCCACGTCCACTCATCTATGTTTACAAAATGCATAGATATTCTATCTATCTATCTATCTATCTGTTATTACAAAAAGAAATAAATTTCCCAAGATCTGTCTATGCAGCTACTACTGGTTATGAAACGATACAGAGAATAGCACTCTGTGCCCAGAGCTCGAACTTCCGGCTACATTCATCGGTGGATAAAGAATCAGCTTTAGCATAGAAGCACGACATCCGCGCTCTCTGCCTCAGTGCTGAGCCACCATAATGGCTCATAAAGAGCCCATGTTGCAGTGGACCTAGGGCTTCGTTGAGATTAGGACCATGGGTCATCATCTATCCTGGGCTTCTTTCAAAGAAGTTGTTGTCGGGGATGCATGTTGGGCCCTTGAAAGGCATGAGGCGAGAGAGTCTCTGTCTGGGGGAATCAGCGGTGGCCTTAACGTTGCTTGGAAAGTGGGCTTCGATAGACTTGAACCTGAAAGCACTCAGCATGATGGGAAGTCCAGAACGACTTTCGGCTTCCCTCCTTTGCTCGACACTCTTCCTCCTCCTTGCCTTCATGATGCTATCATGACTGAGCTTGATAATCCTGTTCAAATCGACGGTGAGCTATACAGAGATTATAATCTGAATTACATGAAGATGGAGGAGAGCACTAACAGTTAGGCGAAGAATGAGGAAAGATCACGTGCACTTACTCTGCTAACCTGTCTGACTTGCAAATAATAATAATAATAATATTCCTCGTCTGAATGCATCTCAGAAGTCTACGTAACTGAACAACCCTTACACTTCGTATCTCGAGAGAATCAACATGTCACCCTGCAAAGTCAACTTCGCTGGGAGATTTAAGTTTCAATCAAGTTAATCAAGATTCGCTGTCATAAATACGAACTTCCACATGACCCTTCATACTGGTAATAAGTGTGAATCCAACATTTTCGAAGTTGCCCAGTCTCACTCATTTTCGATTATAAGAATGGCTCGTTTATCGAAGCAAGCAGTCGAAGAATTCTATTATACTATTTGAATGGAAATTATATTGGTATCAAAACGAGCATGTTACGTGCTACCGGATCCAATCGCATTTTTTCACTCATCATTTTCTGCACACACACGGCACAACGAATTTGTTATGGTTGTCGTAAACGACATGTTGGTAATTTCTTGATAAGAAACAAAAATGTCAGCTAGCAAAGAGCAACGTTTCCACACGTCCCTCCAAATCAGTACATGGTGGTGTGAAAACTAAAGTGGAAAGATCATGGGATTCACCGTGTTCTCTAATAAAGATTACTTGAGAAAGAATGGGGTTTTGTATGATGCTACCGTACTCGACCTGACAATTGAAATCGTGTAGATAGATTTTTATTATAAAATTTTTTGTGTCTCTTTATTTTCTTTTTCACATATTCCTTTATAATTTTCCGAGATATTTATGCAATTAAAAAAGTGTTAAGATTCATAATAATGGTCTCTAATCAATCTGTGAACATCATATTGTTTGTTAAAAAATAAAATGTCTTGCCGTGTGGCGTTATCCTACTGACTCTGGAAATCATCGTGCATCAGATTATAGCGGACCCCTCCTCCCCCGACTGTTCACACGGGAGTGTCGATACAACATTGTCTCAATAGCCTAACAATTACACTATTAGCTACTGAAAGAGACCGATCAGTAGTAGTACTGTCGGTTCACATCATTAATGGGAAGTCACAAGAAGGATCCATAACGAAGTTGACATAAAGAAGTTGATTGATTTCTAGCATGGTACTTCGGGGGTCGTCCAATTCAGTTCTTGATCCGTGTGCAATGCCTAGCATGGCGGCTATACTGCAGCACGAGCATACATATATATATATATATATATATATATATCTCCAAAGGATTGGAAAATAAGACGCAAATGTATATAATTTAATGGAATGAAGGCGATACCTTAGATCTGTCCCTTATTGGGAAAAAAGGATTTTAATAATGAAGGTTGATCGATTTCCAATTCCAATTTGCTTACAGGTGCCTATCACAGTTTATAAAAGGCCGTCAAGCATAACTCCGGTGGCGCATCTCTCCACTCCCTCTCCGTTCAGTACATTTTCCCTCGGCCGATGGAGCAGAGGGTGAAAGAAGCAAGCAATGTCATAAAAATCGAGGCTGAGGAGGAGGTAGAGGAGCTTGGGGGGAGCCTCCAGCAGAGACATCAGCGGCCCACCAAGAGCTCCGAGGTCACCACTGTTTCTGCTGATCTTGTCTCCGCAGGAATTAGCACGGCTAGCGCCAATGTCAGTGCCATCACCAGCGAGGAGCATGAACAACAACCTCAACTGCAGCAAAGCGTTCCCTGTGAGGAAGAAATAGGTGACTCACAAAAAGTCATTATGCTATTTTGTCTTTCGATTTATTCTGTGAGGGAGTCGGCGATCAAGCTGAATCTCCTCGCCGGTCAGTGCATCTCTACCCGTTTAAGGGGTTGAGCTGAGAAAAATATATGGCTGGAAATGTAAACTGTTCCTTTCACGGAGAGACAGGATACGATGTGGAGAGAGTGCTCAAGGAGCAAGACACGCACGACTTGTTCTGTCCGAGATGCTGTTCTCGCATAACCGGAAAGGTTATCGTCAGGAGGAGACCTAATGAGCCCGACGTTTTCAGATGCTTGTCGTGCTTCACTTTCTTCATCCCTAAAGGTGCTCCTCTCATATGAAATATATGTTACGTTCGTTTCGGGTTGCTGGATGGGTGAAAAGAACTAGAGCGCAGATCAGATATTCGCAACCAGAGTTAATCATATTACAGGAATTTGTGTACAATATTCGCGTAGAGTATATACGTTTCATGAATCTATAAACCATGGGACCTGTGTCAAAATCATCTATATAGAGTAATAGTAACCATATTTCTCATTATATATATATATATATATATTTACGGGTTTATCTATCATGTGTATGAGTGTGCATGATAAACAATCATTCATTTCCATATTCAGTGAAACGATGGTTAAATGGGTTAATCACAATTTTTTGAATATATAATGTACCCTTCAACTAATTTAAAAATAATTTCTATTTAATTACTTATTTCTCTGTCACATATAAAAGTTACTATTATTGATGTAATAGAAAGGGAAATTTAGATATCTTAAATGATTGATTACAGCAAAGTTACCAAGATTAGTTCTTTTTATAAATATTTTTTATAGTTGATTTTTTAGAATTTACTAGATTTCTTATGGTTGTGTAAAGTTCTTAAAATTTAATTTTTTGGCACAGAATAAGAAAATTACAATTTTATTTATAATATTCAAGTGGATAAGAAGAAAGAAAGTGTTGACCCGTTAATCAAGGTTATCGTCTTGTATATTAACTCAAACTAACCGTAGATCTGGCTTTTTTTTTTAATGCATAGGTCAGTCTAAATATTAATTAAAAGTGAAGTATGGACAGAGACATACACTCGGGAGGATCTAAATACTCTTCACAATGAAACAAATTTCTTGAATCTACTAGTTGATCTACCGAATTCATCTCTTGAATTCACCAGCATATGCTCGGTTCTTACCGATAAATTCTTAAATCCATGGGAAATGTAACAATGGAGCTGCGAATTTTGTAACTCTGTGTTTGCCTTGTTTCGATATAAGGTTTATCGTGTTCCTGGTAAATTTGATCCTTCAGGAAAGTATTACTATTTTCTACTCTTGAACTGCTTGTTTCTTCCTGATTAGGAGCATAATATGTTGTTTGGTAGTCGAGGTAAGGCAACACATCGATTAGAAAGTCCTCAGCATCATCACTAATCGGACTGATCCGGTGGATGGACTCCAAGCTGAACCTTTATGTCAACTTTTGACAGGAGACTGCTTTGATTTTTTGGATATTTGTCAGGGAGGAGAGGGCCCAGTGCGACATCCGGCATACTTTGAGATCTTAAAGAGCATGGTTTATGGTGGTTTAGTAGAATCAATAGCCAGTCTAGGTGTCGTTTCATCTGCAGCAGGTGGCGGTGCAGCCACATGTAAGTAGTCAGATTTCCTTTCCGGCTAAGACTTACTATCATAGGTTTTCTTCTGTTGGACCATATCTTTGAAGAACAGATTCTATCACTCCACGGTGTTCCTATGTTGGTCTTTCTTGATGCAGTGAACACTTTGGCGCTGGTGCTGGCAAATCTCTTCAGTGGACTTTTCGTGCTAGTTAACAGTGTAGGTTAATTTTGCACAAAATTGAATCGTAATATGTTGTTCCACATTTCTGATGCCTGTTTCTGGGCATCTGCATTAAAAATTCATTCAGATTAAGTGTATCAAGCACTGATCAAGCATTGTTCCCCGATGCTTGCTGTGGTATCTTGTTTGTTCCTCGAATAAGAGAAAACATGAAAAACTGAAAGAATTTTCTCTGAAGCGGTGTGTACATTGTGTTTTTGCAGCTCAGGGAGCTGAAGAACGAGCGGCCAAGTTCAGCCCAGACTCAAACAGACGACATGGAAGGAGATCGGTACTACCAGGAACTCGGAAGCAGAGGGAAGTTCCCTCTTCATGCAACACTAGCAGTTGCATCGTACCTCGTGTTCGGTTTGGTGGCTCCCATCACCTACGGCTTCTCATTCCGCCAGAGCGACGACAGGGATTACAAGCTTGCAGCTGTGGCAGCAGCTTGTCTTCCCTGCATTCTCTTGCTTGCCCTTGGGAAAGCTCACGTGGGCTCGAAATCTTACATAAAAACGGCACTTTACTACTTAACGATGGGAGTTACAGCCTCAGGAGTTTCCTTCTTAGTCGGCGTGCTGGTCGATTGGCTCCTGGAGCGGCTTGGTTTGTTTGAGTCGGGTTCGAGTTCAACCTCGTTCTCTGGCGGTTTCCGGTTGATGTCTCCTCCCCCAGTGTCGGGATGGGCATCGTACTGAACAAGGTTTCCATTTTTCCAGGAAGAAAGCACTGAAAGAAAACGATTTGGCTTTGAGCTTCTGGGATAACCGTCTTCTCGTTCTCAATCATCTTGTCGCGTCCATCGTCTCCCTTACTGGTCGTGGCAATCCCAATAAAGATGCCTTGAGTTTTAGATCTAAGTCACTCTAGTGCGCGACTGTGCGACTCATGTCTCTCGAGCAGATTGACATGCATTGTCTTTTCGAGTCCCTTTGGCTATCGTGTACCCATTCCTCTGGTGGTTTGAACAAATCCGATTTTATCTGATTATAATTTCAAGTACTCAGCTTATCTGTCTATACCTATTCATTTTCATTATTTTCATTGTTCGTTGAGAATTTGTGCAACAGATAAACCAAAACTCTACGACCCAGGAAAGTGGCCCTAAAATTCGTTAGTGGAGGTACAAGACCGTAGAGTTTATGGCCTTAAGACTATGAATTTATCATGTCAATCACTTGGGCCTTGGGGGTGACAACTTCCATCCTTGAAGGTGAAAATGCAGCCCATAAAGGATTTCGGGAGGCTCGAGACCCGTCATGGTGAGCTAATGGGAATCCAAGAAGGCTTGCACCTAACCCGAAATGGAATTCACACAAACAAAATTGACAAGTCTGTGCTACGTGAAGAGGATGTCTAGCTAATACATTTATACATACCCAGAAAACTAGTCTATGAACGCGGGACTACCTCTCTAGTCTCTACGGGCTAGGACTTCAATCCCAGCCGATTCAGAACTGCTATCTGTATTGCATATTCGGGTACCGATGATCGAGAGGACTGCGATGGGCTGGGCACTGTCGACCGTTTCCGGTTCAGAGTTCTCCACGGAATTATGATTCCGTCTTCAACTTTTCCCCCTTTGGAGAGGAAAGCGAAAACAGTTCCTGAGGTACGCAGCTTTTCTTTATCGTGAAGCTCATAATTGACCGGCCAATATTGAATGGAATAAACAAGACTAATCGATTTTCCTACAGCTTTTTTAGTCTGCAATCGTCTTCAGAGAGAGAGAGAGAGAGAGAGAGAGAGAAGAAGAAGAAGAAGAAGGAAGCGCGTCTCTCCTCTCCGATGGGAGAGTGGATAGACGATTGCTGTGTCTTCTTGTCATCTGATGCTCGAACTGGAAGGAAGCCCCTCCATTCTCTTGTTGCTCACCTAAATTCCGTAACCCTATAAAAACCCACAGTTTAATGAAAAAACATCTGCTTAGCTTATTTCAATCACGTCTCTTTCATGTACACGGCATCCATCTGGAGTGCAATTTTCAATTCTTCATCTTCTTCTTTTCCTGTTGCTGCTCGAAGACCCATTTTTCCTCTTCCTGGGTAAGTCCTAAAAACCCAATCTTTCTTTGAGATCGGCTGTTTTTCCGGTTCATTGGATCGGAGACTTCCCCCATATAGACAATCCCTTTTGTCCTGTTGATCGAGCTCAAACTTGGCTCTTCGAATTATTCAGTCTGGTATTATCTGAAAGATCTGTGGGTTTCCAGTTAATTTCGAGTTATTCGCCTGCTGAGTCTGGAATCCTGGGTTTTGAATGAGGAATTCGATTTAGGATGCTTATGCTCAGTTTTGAAGGAGGCACGTTACTGGGTGTAGCTTTTAGATCGAGGAGCATGGGAGGGATGTTTTGTGGGGTAAATGTTGTCCTGGCAGCTCCGTTGGGTTCAGATTGGTCGAGACCATGGGGATGTGTCATGAGTTGTGTTGAAGCCTATTGAAGCAACTTGGAGATGGAGCAAATAGTCTCTCAATTTCTTTTAAAGAGCTTGCACATCATTCTTAATTCAAGGATTCCTTCTCTTCACCCAACCGCTCTCTGTACCGAGCGTGGATCAGTGTCTCGGGTCAGAAAGAGTGACAGATGGTTCAACCTAGTCCTAGGAGATCGCCCTGCAGTCTTGGACAATCTGAACTTCTGGCTCCGAAACTTGACTGATCCAATGATCATCGACATAATTCTCGTTCAGGAAGGGTCAAATTCATCATCTGTGGACAATCTTTATGGCAACTCAGCATCGTGTGGAGCGTCTATCAAGACTGTAATAGAGAGGTGGACTGTTCATTACAAGTCTCCACAGAACAGTCCTCAGGCTAGTGATTCGCTCTCTCAGAAGAAGGCGTACAAGAAATTGATTGTGCTCGTACGTGCTCTTTATTCACAGATGAGACTTCTTCCAGCATATCGCATATTTCGACAGCTAAGCTCTTCAACTCAATCCTATAACTTTGACATCATTTATGAAGTTTCCTCATTCAGCGAACCATTTTCCCGGGCAGAAGAGGAGATGATGAATGAGTATACGTTTGCTCCTGTAGAAGCACCTCCAGGTCGTATTTGTATGTCGGTTTCATACCGGAAGACACTATCTGATTTCAACCTTGATCCTGGTACATCCTTAATTCCAAGGATCATAACAGATTATGTTGGAAGCCCTGCAACAGATCCACTTAGGTCTTTCCCATCTTCAGACAAGGGTGTCCAAGCAATTTCCTTTCAGATAAGGGGCGCAAGGCCACCGTCCTCTGCCCCGTTTCAGCGGCCCCACAGCTGGACTAGCGGGATCCACCGAGGCACTCCTTTTGCTCATGGGTCCCCGCCGACATATGGATCCCCATCTCCTCCTGATAATTTTGTCCATCGAGCCCAAAGCTATAGATCCTTGGTCCAAAGAACTGCTAGTTTCGATGATTACCAGCTTTCTCCTCCTTTCTCACCTGCTTCTTCGTCTTCTCCACCGGGCCATTTTCAAGGTAGTAATCCTGTCCAGCAGGGTCGCCCGAGGTTAGGGTCTGCCCCTGTGATGATTCCACATCAGATGGCAAGTGGGACTACCCAGTATGCAACTCCTAATTTCTCAGACCCATATCGGCATTCCTTGCCCCCTCCATCACCAAGGAGCACAAGGCTTGATACTTCATCCCAGGAATCTCCCTCAGGAGTCAGACTATACAGGAAACAAGAAATCTCAAGAACCGGGGAATCACATCTTGGGACAACCAGCCCTTATGCTGGTCATAAGGTAATGCCATAATGGATGTTCTTTTGGTACCTCTTCTTTTAGTCACCATTCAGTCGTCTTCTTTCAGTTATATTCTTGGGCTGAACATGAGATTAATTGGCAGATCATGAGAGATAATCGGGATGACTCAGGGAGGTTTTCAGGATTGTTGTCTTCTAGTGGCTCACCTCGGGTTGGATTTTCTAGAAGCTCAAGTAGGTTATCTTTTCAGGATGATTTAGATGATGGTGACTTCCCTTGTCCATTTGATGTGGATGATGTTGATACATCAGATGCCCCTGCAAGGTATTATTTCTCATTGTTCAGTCTCAATAAACATATTCCTTTATTCTTGTTTTTGCAGTTTGCAGGCAAGTTTCATGTTGAAATTGGTTAGAAATTGTTATTACTTAAACTATCATGTTTCATGAACTGCTCATTTGGAAGAAGGGGAAAGAGTTGAAACATTAACTATGGCTATTGAAATTTTTTTAGTTTTAGAATAGTTGGCTGTTTGGTGACTTGTATGAAGACCTTTGCTGTGGATATCTATCCTAGTTTCCAATTCTCTTCTTGGAAAACTTGAGAGGGGAGTATATAAACCTGTCCCTATTCTTTCTCCTGAATAATTGGATAAGTAAAAAGAAAAGAAATAATTCTTGTGCCTTTCTCAGTCAAATGAACAGCCTTTTCACCTTGAGGTGCTACTTGTTTCTAGAAATTGTTATTACTATTTTAATTTTAGCTGATCGTGTTCATTTACCAAGATGCTGCTTCATCTCTGTTCTTCATTTTTATTTATGCAGCCACAGTCTTGAGGGGAAAAGGGCTTCAGAGTTTGCATCGTCATCTCCAATAGGCACAAGATCACGGGATGCTGCTGTGGGGGTCCTGGTCGACATGCTGAGGACAGCTTCGCCACTGAGACAAGACTTGAGCTGCTACGGTTCTCACTCTGTCAAGACTGAACAGGAACGAGGAATTGCCCCAGCCTCTGGGTTTTTCATGCCACTTAAGACTGCAGATGCTCTTGAAGAGCTCAGGAGGTACCGGGAAATGAAAGATCTCCTCCTCTCGAAAAGTGGGACCCAGGATTTCACTAGAGAAGAAGCTTAGGCTAAGATTCCTAGGTGCAAAAGGTATCCTTGCTTCTTCACAGAAATGCAGATGTCGGAGCTTCTGATGTACTGCTGGGGCTGGGAGATTTAATATTCAACAGAACTATAGGTGCCTGCAGAATGAATGGAACTTAACCTGTACATATCTGAAACTGATTGTGAGCATGAATCGATTAGCTGCTGTATCGTCAACATTGGCGTTTACTAATATAAACTGCCGTTCTTTATTCAGTGTTCGTTTATTCTTTTGAGGTTGGCATGATAGAGTTTTCATATGCGGAGCATTCGTTCAATAGCATCAAAATGTTGATGACAGATTGTCAGTATCAGGATTCAGTACTACTTTTCTTCCCTGCCACAGGATATGTTCACCCGTTCAACTCTGTCATTGAGATATTGCACAAGGTAAACAGCACATCATGCAAGCAGTATTTTGCTCGTGGTTCTAAAGAAACAACATTGATTTTGTTGCAGAACCGGCAATACATGTTCATAACCAACCGCTGTCCAATCATCTGATAGTAAATACATGTTTGGTACATATGATTAAAGAAGAATGAAACGGAGTCGCATACAAGATGCAGCTATAGTCTTTCTTTCTTTTTTTTTTCTCCTTTTTCCAGGTTCATACTTATGGAAGATGACAAAAAACAGTCATTCTTTTCCAACTGTTCTGCTAAAAAAAAAAACATCAGAAACAGATCATGTATGTATATCTTATGCGCACACATAAAAAAACCATGCCAGCAATATTTTCTAAGACGTGACAGGCCTTGAAGAGGGCAATTGACAGACAACCATTTGAATCCATGTTCCAGGGACCAACTTCGCATTTCACCTTAAAACTTTGAGCCTATACGTATTCTGACAGCTCCAAAAAATATGATACAGGGGAATCAAGTTCCCATGCTCTTTGTCCTGGTGTGGATAAATGAAATGGCTGAGAAAATAGATGATTGAATATGTGAGAAAGGTTGGCACAATAATACCATCTAACATGAGGAAAGATGGATAAATTCTCTGTTTAATTAATATTTTAAAATTTTCTTGATTTTTATTAATGTTTATCGTATTCTAATTCAATGAACTTTATTATAATTGGAAAAAAAAATACATTCGACAGTATTAAATCAACGGAGTCTACTGGTGTCAATAATTTGCAGTGACAGAATTGCGAACATGCACGAACACGATGTTCGATTCAAATATCTTAAGCATTCTGAACTTTCGGAATGATCCATTCACTTAGGAGAACCCAAAGGTTCGCGGGCACTTGTCACAAGAAGTATGGGCCAATTCAGAGCCCATGCATTAGGAGCAGATTATCTATAGGACAGGACAGAAATGTCGTTTGTGGGTGTCAGCGCAGAGGCCACTTGGGCAGCTGTCATTCCCCCAAAACTTGACGTAATGGGAAACCTCAGAGGACGAAAGTTCTTCGATTCCGTCATTGGGAGTTGGGAACTCCGTATTGGTATTGGGATTGGGAGGACTCACTCTGTCACCATCTTATCTCCTTTCTCTTCCCAACCCCAATAAAAAAGGCTTTCTATTTTCTTCTTCCTCTGCCTCCCTTCTCCAATCAGCAAGCTCTCATCTTTTCAGCTCAATTCTTGTGAGGGAGGGAAGGGAGAGATGGGTTTCGGTACTCGGGTTGGCCTGTTGACTTACTTGTTCCTTCTGGGGACAATCTCCCCCTCCTTCTACTCTCACCAGGTATTGATTCGCTGCTCAGTATCACGAGCCTGTCAAGAAATTGCTTCCTGATTATACAAGTTCTCGCTTATTTCGATCGAAAATCAGTGTCTGATAGTTAGAATCTTCTAGAACTTCTCAATTTTTTCCTGGGGAAGTAGTTTCAGCTACTTGTATGTTATTATGCCTTTGCAGTTGAGGTTGTGGGAGTTGGTTAGGCATAGTGTTGATTTAAACTGTAACGTCCGATTTTATTTTAAAGCTGTGAAATTGAGGGAGGCTGTGATGATTTGACCTTTAGATTGAGCTGCCAACTTGATTGAGGTTTGTGATTGCGTCGGTTCTTTCATATAGTGCTGCCAATTCAAGCCAAACTATACTCTGACTGTACGGTAGATTAAATTTGAGACGGGGTCTGTTGTCCAAATTTCATGTTATTTTGCTCCGTGTTCTGTTGACCTCTGCAATAGTCATGGGATTTGATGTCAAAAGTCTACGATTAGAGCTGGGAGTTATACTGATTTGATTTTCAACAGGTCCTTGCTGAGGAAGCTCATTCCAAGCTTAAGCTCAACTCCCAGATCCTCCAGGTAAGCTTTTGTTTCTTGGAGCCCTTGGAATTTACTTGACTCTTCTCCAACTTGAATACAATTGTGTGCTGATCTTAGAAAATCAAAATTATGCAGGATTCGATTGTCAAGCAAATAAATGAACACCCAAATGCTGGGTGGCAAGCCTCCATGAACCCTCGCTTCTCAAATTTCACAGTTAGTCTTATTTGTTTGATTTTCCACCATTTTTCTTTTGTTTATTGTCAGATGGTCTTTGGGAATTTTTTTTCCAATGAATGTATCTTTCAAATGTTGAAGGTTGGTGAATTTAAGCGTTTACTTGGAGTCAAACCGACTCCTCACAGGGAGTTGAGGCAGACTCCCACCGTAACCCATTCACAGTCCTTGGAGCTTCCACACCAGTTTGATGCCAGAACTACCTGGTCTCAATGTGATTCCATAGGAAGAATCCTAGGTTGTATTTCTTCCTCCTCTAGTTTGAGATGTCTGTTTATATTGTCTCTTGACTATTAGACTGATGAATCTTCCTTTTCACTGTCTACTGTTGGGTTGACAAATTGCCATGTTAAAAGATCAGGGCCATTGTGGATCTTGTTGGGCTTTTGGAGCAGTTGAGTCTTTATCAGATCGTTTTTGCATCCACTTTGGTGTGGTAAGTATTGACCCCTTTATTATGCCTACGAAAGGAAATAGATAATTCACTGTAGCTGATATAAATACCATGTTATTATGTGTCAGGTTGAAACTTATCATGAATACCATTTTTGCAGAACCTTTCTCTTTCTGTTAATGATCTTCTGGCTTGCTGTGGCTTCATGTGTGGAGGCGGTTGCGATGGTGGCTATCCGATCTATGCCTGGCGATACCTTATGCACCATGGTGTTGTCACTGAGGAGGTATGTATTCGCTTCTGCTTTTGGAGGACATCTGCTGTCTCACAATTGTGCAAAGCTGAGTTCCTACCACTTTCACATGTCTTTCATGGATGGCTGCTTACTTATCATTCTGCAAATTTCCAAGAAAACCATGAAAGTGAGGCAGTCTTCAGTAGCCAAACAAACCTTAGCTTTCCTTATGTCTGATTCAGAGTCGAACTGAAATCTTTTTGACTTGGACAAATCTTTTGACCTTGCTTGACCTGACAGTCATTCAAAGTACTCTAATTGTTTTGCTCCATTGACCTCTGATGATCTCGGATAATGCTCTTGGCAGTGCGACCCATACTTTGATGACATTGGCTGCTCTCACCCTGGTTGTGAGCCTGCATATCCTACTCCTAAGTGCGTGAGGAAGTGTGTGAATGGGAACCAAATGTGGAGGGCATCGAAGCATTTTAGTCTCAGTGCTTACAGAGTCGACTCCAATCCCTACAATATCATGGCAGAAGTTTACAAGAATGGACCAGTTGAGGTGTCCTTCTCTGTTTATGAGGTATCTTAGAGTTCTCCTATTAAACAGACTTTTATAGGATCTGTGCTGTCTTACAGACCAGCCTGGTTGGCTGTGTTGCACCTCAATCAGTGACGTTTCTTGAGATGCTCAGGATCCAATATATTAAGAATCTAGGATGACTAGGGAGGTTTCAGACTTCTCTCTTTGGTACCGCTTTCTTCTAATTTATATGAGCAACTTTATGACTTTATAGGATTTTGCACACTACAAGTCAGGAGTTTACAAGCACATTACAGGTGACATGTTGGGGGGTCACGCTGTGAAACTGATTGGGTGGGGTACGACTGATGGTGGAGAGGACTATTGGGTATGATAACATTCCCCTAGGTTTAGGAATTACGACTAAATGTGTTGTGTAAGTGGATTACTGGTCTTATACTGCTCTTCACCTATTGCAGCTTATTGCAAACCAGTGGAACAGGAGCTGGGGCGATGTATGTCTCAATCAAATCCACAAGACTAATCAGTTTTTGTGTTCCATGCTCTTTCTAGAAGATCCGTACGTCTTTCTGTGATTATCTGTTGTTTTCTGCTAGCTGAATGAGGGACTGTTTGCAGGATGGGTATTTCATGATCAGGAGAGGAACAAACGAGTGTGGGATTGAAGATGATGTTGTTGCAGGTCTACCCTCCACCAAGAATCTTGTCAGGGAGTTTGCTGGTGAAGCTGATGATGGCGCTTATCTTTCAATTTAAGGGTCGAATTTTGTTTGATTACACTAGTGATTTCAGATCAACGGCGTCAGTCTCAGTAATAACTAAATTGCTGGTGGGAGCTGATGCATTTGTTGCTGCTGTTGTTTCCATTATCTATGAAATGAACAATGCCATCGTGGCTTTGCATGTAACATACTTGATCTTCTGCCTACTAATAGCAGAATAGCTTTTCATGATCATGGAAAAATCAACGCTAATTTTCATACCAAAGTGAAGCTCTTTATATAAAGACTAACTCAATGACGTGTAAAGATTGTACTAGGAGGGCCAAAATGTATCATTCTTTCGTTGATGATCTATGAAGTGGAAAATATATAATTACACAATCAGAGGGGAGAAAAATAATAAAACGAACAGTGAAGGGTCATCTTCAGATTGGAACATATTCGGGGTTAGCTCCAGAGATGAGCTCCAACACTTGCGGAGAGGCTAGGGAAGGCTGAGGGAAAGGTTGTATCATCTTAGTGATGCAGGTCACATAGCGGGAATAACAGAGATCCAAGGATTGCATTTATGAAATTGAGTGTCAGCAAACTACTGGAATTCAAGAAGTTCCAGATTTTGATTGGGCACCATACAGTTTGCAATTAAGCATCCAGATCAATAATATATTTCTGCAATGGTAATATATCCACAAGTTCATGGGAAAAAAAATCATCTTCTGAACTTGTCGCATTGTAGTTCTTAGAGTGCATTAAGTTTGAAAAATAAGAGCAGCTCACCAATGACCTTCCATCCCATTTTCACCAGGATTGTCCATCAAAAAGGCGGAAAGCCCCCGCAATGCAGGTGCATATCCCGGCGAAAATAAATTCATAGAAAAGGTATGATCAGATCGAAAGTATAATCATTCACTTGAATTATCTTTGTCCATGACTTTAAAGGTAGCAGTTTAAATCCTGAGCTAACATATACGACCAGAATTCAAACAGAATCACCACAAGAGCTATATTGGATGGTCCACTCAATGGATTTACTCCAAACACACACTAACAAACAAAGCCAGCTTCTTGAGACCAGTATGGTCCTCTCAGTTTTAAATTTTAAGCTACTGCATCTTGTTTTTCTGGGAAAATTTCCAAGGGAAAGCCATGCACAAGTTAGACATTGCTTTTGGAACATTCCTCTCAAAGTTGTAAAAAGATCACAAGCAGAATCTACAAAAGGACTATTTGAGAGCTCTTTCTATTGATATCAACTATTTATAATTGTTTCCTTCTGTAACATTCTAACAATGATAAACCAACTGATATTCCCAATTCTCCCCCAGAAAGACACTGTCAACAACTATAGAAGAAAAACCTGTACCCTCCACAGAATCATTTACTAACTTGGAGAGGGCTGAATCCGCTTCAACCTCTGTGCAACCTGCCTCATTGAAGGCCGTGCAGAGAGAGACTCTGCAGTGCACATGATACCCAAGTGAAGAATATCAATAAGGTCATCATGGGGCCCGCCATCCCAAAGCCCTGCAGCAAAAAACTCACTTGCCCGGCCCTGCCTAAGGAGCATGCTTGCCCAAGCCACAATGTTGAATCCATTCCCATATGAGGAGAAGGATGGATCCAGGGCCTTCTTGTCTGATATCAGCTCTAGGAGGACAACTCCATAGCTGTAAACATCTGCCTTGTCTGAGACTCGGCATGTCATCGCATACTCAGGGGCAACATAGCCAAAGGTGCCTGCCACATCAGTGGTGGCATGGGTCTCAGAAGTCCCTAGAAGACGCGCAAGGCCAAAGTCAGAGAGGTAGGCATTAAAGTTATTGTCCAGTAGAATGTTGCTGGGCTTGATGTCCCGATGTAGGACCCTTGGAACGCACTCATCATGGAGGTAAGCAAGGGCCTTGGCAATGTCAAGGGCAATCTTGTGGAGCATGCCCCAATTCACGGTCCGCCTTGGTCGTTCTTGGATGAATTTCTCAAGGTTGCCACCTGGCAAATAATTGTAAATAAGGAACATCTCCAACTCACTGACATGGTAACCAATTAGAGTCACGAGGTTAGGGTGCTGGACCCGTCCTAGGGTTCGTATCTCGGCTGAGAATTGCTGAACACCCTGGAACCTTCCAACAGAGAGCCTCTTCACTGCCATGATAACTCCAGGGGCAACCTCAGCCTTGTATGTGGCCCCAAACCCTCCATTCCCAATGCAGTTTTGAATATTGAAACCACCTGTGGCCTGGACAACATTTTCATAGGTCAGCTCAATTCCAATGTCATTGCAAGTAACTACTTCTTTCCTCTCTGGGCCCTGACCGTATACAGACTTGCTCCCGTACCTCTTCATACAGAGGAAGAAAAGGACCATTGACATCAGAACCAAGACAATAATCGAGGCTGATGTAATGGAGGCAGTCTCTACACGACTAAAACTGTCCCTATTTCTGTTGCTACCTGTTGTGGTTTCGGTTGGAGAATTATTTGCCTGCTGAGAAACATTCCCAGACTGCTGCTGCCGTTCCCACCCCGAATATGATGAAATGGGATGACAAGGTGAAAGGTTTGGGTTTCCTTGCACATTCTCGCACTTTGCCAAAATTGGATTTGAAGGTATGGTGCCTGATAGATTGTTGAAAGAGACATTGAACACTGAGAGGGAAGTCACATCACCAAACCCAGCAGGTATTTGACCCGACAGGTTATTGTGATCCAACCTCAAGATGTTAAGATGCTCAAGTTTTGCAAAATTAGGTGGAATTTCCCCTGAAAATGCATTCCAAGACAATTCCAAAATCTCCAACAAAGTCAATTGATATATTTCCTGAGGAATTGCTCCACTGAAGTTACTAGCAGAAAGAGAAAGGCTTCTCATGTTCTTGATGCGCCCAATATGAGAAGGTATCTGACCCTGCAATTTGTTTTGGCTAAGGTTAAGGTTCACCAGTTCAGCCAGATAAACAAAAGTCTGAGGAAATGAACCAGTCAGATCATTGCATGCCATGTTTAGAAGCTTCATGCTACCGCAAGTGCTGCCCATATCTGACGGAATTTCCCCAGTTATTTGATTGTTAGCAATGTTGAAGACCAGACCTTCCAAATTAAGGCACGCGGCGAAAGAATATGATGAGAAATTTCCAGTGAAATTGTTTCTGTGCGCCCAGAATCCATAAAAAGGCTGAGCAGATAAACTCTCAGGTGCAATCATTAAAGGAGGAATGGGCCCAGTGAAGAAATTGTTACTAAAATCGTGCAAAACAACCCCTTCGGCACGTGATGAGAATGACGCAATGCTTCTGATAGCGTTTCTATAGAAGAAAGAAGCATAGAAACTGACCAGATCAGCACCTTGCATCATCAAAGTTACTGACTTTGTGGAGCAGTTACCATAAGTGAATTTCGGAATATCTCCAGACAAAATGTTCCAGCTGATATTAAAGATCGCCATGCAAGGAACGGAAATATCCCCCGGAAGCAACCCACTTAAGTTGTTGGAGCTCAGATCAAGAAAGTAAATGCTTTTACAGCCGGTAATTGATGCGGGAAATTGTCCCACGAAATAATTCTGTCCTAGATTTAGCATCTCTATGTTGCAATCAGATCCCCACCCAGACACACTTCCCTCAAGGTTTGCATAGGGTGCCCAAAGAATGCGAAGATTGGGAAGTTTCAAAATAGCATCAGGTAATTCTCCATCAAAGAAGTTGAAATCATCCTCATCCTCCTCCCCATCTTGCCTTCCCAGAGCAGAAGTTGATAATAGCGGGCCATAGTTGTTCTTGAGAACTAGCAGCTTGAGCTGCTTGCAACTGCCCAGTTCAGCTGGTATCATGCCGCTCAAGAAGTTCCTCGACAAGTCAAGTACTTTGAGCATCCTGAGGCTCCCTAGAGCTGCAGGGATAGTTTCCTGTAACATATTTGAGGACAGTATCAAAGACTGCAGCTGACTGCAGCTCCCAAGGCTTGGAGGGATACGACCTGAGAGCAAGTTGCCGGAGAGATCAAGATGCTCAAGTGATTGACAATTAGTGCCCCCTAACTCATGCGGAATGGAGCTGGTGAACTTGTTAAACGACAAAGAGATTATCTTTGCCCTGTAGAACTTCGCAAAAAACGAAGGAATTGTCCCATTGAGCCGATTACCAGAGAGATTAATAACTTCCAGGTTAGTGCAGTTTTGAAGAGACGAAGGTATGGGTCCGCTCAGCCCATTGAACCCCAAATCAAGAACCTCCAAGAAACGAAGCTCTCCAACCTCTTGCGGCAGCTCGCCACTAAATGCATTGAACCCAAGAGACAAGACCCTAAGCCTAGAGAGCATGCCAACAGCAGGTGAGAGCTTACCTCTCAATTTCACTGACAAATTCTTGCTCACATTACCTTCGGAGCCCAAGCAAGGGTAGAACACGGAGAAATTACCTGCCTTGGCAATTGGGTGTTTCTCAGAGTAGCCAGAAGAGCTGTCAGAAGAGAGACGAAGAGCAGAGACTCTACCAGAAAGTGGGTCGCATAAAACTCCATTCCAAGCACAGGGATCCTGATCATTCGGGTCCCAGTTCGAGAGAAACCCTAGTGGGTCCCTTGTGATGCCGGATTTGAGCTCGAGCAATGCATGCTTGTCACCAGCCCCGGATCCTTCAGCCGCGGCAATAAGAACCAGAACACCGAAGATGGTCACAAGAGCGAGTAGTTTCCCTGCCATCCCAAAGAAGTTCTCAAAGTGGGCTGTCAGGAAAGAAAGCTCTGAAACCAAGGCAAAGAAAATAAGGGCTAAAATAAGGGGAGCTCCATAAGTGAAATCGAGCTCAGCAAAACTGAATTCCAAACCGGGAGAGAAGTGGACAAAAAGGGACTTGCCCAGTGACTTTGCTGGTGAGCGTGAACTTAGTAAAAGTTCATGAGAAAAAAGGTCTCTCTTGAGAGAGAGAGAGAGAGATACGCTTTACACGGGGAACCGTCAAGAGAGGGAAGGAAAGGGAAGGGAGCTCCGTAAAGTTGATAGTAGCAGGTAGTGTGCTAGCAGTAGTGTTCGCGTTCTTGGGCGTATGCTACCAACTGGTTCATTGCAATTAACGCAGTCAAGCTTCTTTCTTTGTGGAATAAAATAAGGACAAGTTGAAAAACTGACATGAGAGAGACAGAGACAGAGACGCACACAAATTCCTTAATCCTGTAAGCTTCTTCTTATGATACTATAGGTCATAAGTTTTAAACCTATCCCGATTAAATATTCCCCATGATCAGCCTAAATCTGGACACTTTAGGTCCTTCCCTACTCTCTAATCCATGAAATTGTTTATTTTGTGGCTATAGGGGTGATTCTCATCGATATCCACCATGAAAACAGTCATCTTTTCTTACCAAACCTATAGCAACAATCCATAGATGCTGTCTCAGCCAGTGAAGGTAGAGACCCCTTCTCATGCTCGTCGTCACCTTCCCTCATCATATAGGGTAAATATTGGATAATTATCAACCATCTATTATTACTAGTTGATAACCAATCCGAACCATATCAACTGTCCATGATAGATCATCGACAATCATCAATTGTCTGCTTGACCGTGTGATGCCCTCTGAGTGTTCATAGTTGCAGTCTTAATAAGAATCTTTTTTTACGTTCCTTTTCAAATTTGATCAGGTCTTTCTTTTGCACCAGATTCCAAAAGCCCAAGACACTTTTATGTGTAAGCTCTCCATCTTTTAGAACACTTTTAAGGCCCAGCACAGTTTCTCCCCCATCTGCTTCGCACGGTGTCTATCATGCCCCACAGACAACAAACAGAGCAAACTGCACAATTGGTCTCGGACGCATTGATGCATTGATTTTATTGATCGTGCCTGCTACATGTGATGAAAATGAATTACCACGGGAAGTTACATCTTATCATTTCAAGTGTTGAAGTACCCTTGGAGATCTTAATATGGACATGCATTTACTGACAAAAAAAAAAAAAGTTCTCCCCACTGCTCTCAATTTCTGGCGATCTTCTGATCTGCAACCGAAATAGAAATGAATATATTATCTCCTCTTCTTAATTGGAGAATCTCATAAGTTCTCCCTAATTCTCACTGTATTTTGGCACAGAGTTTGAAAGTGATTAATCATAGAAAGAACATCATCGCAGCACAACATGAAAATTTGCAGAAGGAAAATTTACATTTCCGACTTTTCACCATTAATGCAACTAAACGACTCGGCCTAAGAAAACAGTGGATGCTTGAGATGGCTTCATCTCCTCATCACACGGTTGCGTTCTCGTCTTCTGAACCTTTCCAGCATAAATTCATCAGTTGCAGCTTGCCTCTGTCCCATTGTCTCAGAGTTATTATCAGCCGGTTTAGATCTAGTATCATCCTCGGGTGCACTGCGATCCTTATACAGCTCAGGATGTTCTGCAAGCAAAGGATTGATCAAAACATGAGAATTTAGAGAAAAGATCCAAATAACGCTTCAGTAACCACGAGTAAGATCAGAAGGAAGAGCAATTCCTAGAGGGGTGTCAATCCACCTCTTCTAAGCTTTTCAGCATAGTCTCTGCCCCGCTGGAAATAGTCTGCGCTATAACTTGATGGGATGTTAGACTCTGATCTCATTCTACCCATAAGCCTCTTCTCCTGGAGAAGCTTTTTTGCAGCCTCTGTCTCCTCGATGTTTCTCAGCTTATATCTGCAACAAGAGTCAATTACTTCCTCTTTGAAGACAAAATGTAAAAATATTACGTAGTTCAGAAGGATGCAAAATCTTGTGCAAGGGCCATAAACCATACTCGATAGGAAGCTGAACCTCAGCTATCCCAGTGGTCCACTGAGTAGAGCCTTCTTCCGAACTTCGCTTTTTTACCTGAACAGAGTCACCAGAGACCATACTCAATATTCCAATGAGATATGGAGATATAAAATGAACATAGATATGTCAAATCAAAAGATTTCTCTTTGGTCTACCAGGGGTCTCCTGTCACAGATCCACAGAGATAGCTCTAAAGCTGATTCATTTAAGTTTTTCCATTTGAAACCAAGAACTAGGGCAATGATAACATAGTTACAACAACTTACTTTAAGATGCTCAGGAATCTTGTATAATTCATCTTCCACACGCTTTAACTCAGTCTCAACTTGATCAGGGCTATCAATACTTCTGCCCCTTTTCTTTGCCAATTCTTGTTCAATGTACTTCAACCTGTTAGACAAAGCAAGGAATCCAGAGATTCTTCACCAAGTTCAGTGCAGGAATGTAACAGGTAGAGAGGACTATATGATAAAAAACATGAAAATTTCTCAAGCATTTTCTCTGTTCATGCAAGTATTACATGGAATACATTAACAAAGACCCCGTAAAGGAACAGAAGTATTACTAAAGAAAATAGTCAGCCATTTCAAAAACAAGTGATCCAGATCAACTGAAGATTACTTCAATTAAAAAAAAAGATCACATTATCCTGCTATAAACAACGTATTGGCCCTAGATAGCATGTTAATCAGCAGCAGCACTGCAGAGAAAACCTCAGCCTAGTTTTGAATAGCTTTTTCAGTCAGACAGAAAGTTAAGATTTTGAGCAATGACACAGAGGTGCCATATTAAGAAATTCTCTGGCCCAAATCCCAATTCAGAATTCAGTGTCAAAACAATCTAGGGCCTAAAGCTTGACCCAAAATCGAAATTCTGCAACAGCAACACACACAGTAGAAATACATGTTCGGATCTTCGACCATGACCGCAGTCTCCTGCGCAAACGTGTCCTGAAGTACCAAGTCCTCCTTGTCCCCATCTCCGTCGCCCTTATCGGCCGACTTCGCGGCTGCCGCCACCATCAGACCGAATCGAGCAACCGAACCGCTCTTCTGCGACGATGGGAGCGCTGGGATACCCGCCTTCCTCTCCCTCTGCTTCTGCAGAAACTTCACCTCCTCCAGCACTCTGATACAACCGATAACAGCTATCAATAATCAGCCAGGAGGTTCATCACAAAAAAAAGAAAAAGAACTTTACGGTAACGATATATGCCTCTCACGCGGTACCTTCTCTCTTCCTCGTCATCGGAATGGTTCTTGTTTGCCTTGTCGCCCGCATCTTTTCCTTCTTCTTCAAGCTCTTCCACAGTCCGCTTCCTGTAGTTCTTCTTCTTCTTCTGCTGCTGCATAGACATTGGATTCAACTGAAGTGAAGAATCGTTGATTTTGCAGAAAGATTCAAGGTTCAGCTCCTCGACGACAATGTTAGACGCCTCAGATTAGGGCTGAAGTTATTGAACCTCCCTTCAGGGCAAACCGACGTCGTTGGGTCTTCACTCATTCATCTCTATTTTTTTTTTCCTTTTTTTTCCAACTTCTAAGCATTATTTTTCCTTATTTCTTTCAATATTTCAATATTTGAGAAACTATAATAAAATATTCACGGCCTCACATATTTTTTATAATATGGAGTTTAAGAGTGTATGGTTTCATAGTCCTTGAATTTATCGCAGCCTCAAAGGATCAAATTATTGAGAAATACATTTTACAAAATATTAGTGGCATGTGCCATTTCAACTTATGTATCAAATATTACCCAAAAAACAGAAATCTCTCATGTGACATGCCCATTTATGGAAAGGGTTTCCTGTTTCCTTCAGCTCTTCTTAGGCTGTGCAAGCTTAGCCTTGATCTTGTCAATCTCCTTGGTTCCCACTTGGAATGCCTTGGTCAGCACAGCCTCCGGCAACGCTGGGCTCGCCGTGAACAGGGTCATCGCTATAGACTGCGTCCCGGGCAGCTGGCTGTTGAATGCGGCGAGGACTGACGCTGCCTTGTCGCCGTTGTTCTTCTGGAAGTGGACCAGCCCTCGGGGGAACACAAAGATCTCGCCTTCCTTGATGGTCTTCGAGATCAGCTTGTTAGCCGTGGTGATAAACCCCACGTCGAGCTCGCCTACGAGCACGAACAGAATCTCGGTGGCCCGCGGGTGGGTGTGGGGCGGGTTCACCCCGCCAGCTGCATAGTCGATCCGCGACATCGACACGCCCAGCGTGTTCAGGCCGGGGATCTTCTCCACATAGGCGCCCGTCACGGTGGACCCCACGGAGCTGTTCACGACGGCGGGCTTGGCAAGGCCGTCGAAAGAGAAATCATCTGCCGTGACGTTGGCCTCGCTCTTGCACACGAAACCGTTAACCTTTGTTCCTGCAGATATATACTATCAACTATCGAACTAAGTTATAAACTCGACCTGCTTACGGAGTTTCCGGGAAAAAGGTTTTTCAGTTTTCTGGGGTTTCCATTTCCATGAATTGTGTATGTGAGCGAAAATGTGACAAGCAGGTGGTACCTGAAGAGGGTGAGGCCACACAGAGGTCCTGCAGCATGTCGGGATCATAGGCTATGGCACTCGAGATTAGAGCCAAGAAGATCACATATCCGAAAACGGAGGGCATGATTAGAGCCTGAAAATGGGATCGACTCGAGAAAGATGCGGATCAACTAAGGATGCAGATGGAGGGTGAGGCACAAGAGCGGTTTAAATACACGTGTATTGCTGAAGAGGGACTGCAGCAGAGAGGGATTGATGTGATAAGTAAAATGCATGGAGGAGGGAGGGCTTCAACTTAACCACAAAGCAAAGCAAAGGAAAAGCAGTGAACTGCCATCTAAGTTGAGATCTTCTGGTTATACCTCACTGTTTAGTAATTTGGATTATTTCAGGAAACCAAGTGATGAGGAAACTAGAACAATTTTAGTTGAATGTCATCATGTACCTCCAAGATGACCTGATTGAGGTGGCAGCACCATCCATTAAACGCTGTACCAGGGATTAAAGTTCCATGAATAAAAAAAATTAATGATCGAATGACTTCCACCTCTTAATAAATCGATAACTTACGGATTTAAAAGTTCAAGAATCGAATATCCCATGAATTAGAAAATGAAAACTTAAGCTGGAATAATACTGTTTTTAGGGGTTGTATAAATTACAGTGAGTTTTTTTTTTCTTCATCAACCAAACCACTAGACAGGGGAAGGACCTTGAGATGGGACAGCACAGCTACCATTTTCCTTTCCTTTCCTTTCCTTTCCCCCTTTTTTTCTCATCTTCAATTCAATTTGCCGCATTTTTCAGACATGTCTGTTGACATCAAACACCAAATAACTATCGCTGTGACTTTGCGAGTAAACAACCTAAGGCAGTGTTTGGTTAAACAGAACTGGTACAGTTGGTGAATTGGTCCCGCATGTTTCTCTTGCAACATGCAATCTTCTCTAAACATCCTCTAGTCATGCAGATCCTCTTCATCAGAGGAGACTAGGTAAAAGCCTATCAGTGTTGACGACGTGGCTCCGGCCTTGGAATGAGAAAGACCAACCTCAATACCTCATCACAGGAAATTTGTCGTGGTGTCGGGTCAGGACAGAAATTGCAAAACTGAAATTGCCTGGTCTCCAAATCAGTCCTTCCTACAGAACCACCACTTTCTGTGACGTCATTGTGGTAAGGTATTGAGGTTGGTCTTTCTCATTCAACCAAAGAACAAGTAAGAAACCAAAACATTTTAGGTGGGTTGCTCTAAACATGATTGAACCAGGTCACGGTACGGATCAATATATATATATATCAAGTCTAATGCATGAATTACATTGATATCTTTTCCCTCATTTTCAAACTAGAGCCAATGACAAACCAAATGGTCTGAATGTTGACACATAGTGCAGTGATGTCAGGGGATTCGGTCCAAGGATTCCTCAGGTCGAACAATGAATTGTCTGAACCTGTTTAGACTTTTAGAGGTATGGCCGATGATCAGTGTTGATTTAGTTTTTTTTTTAACGTAAGTAAAATGTTGATTTAGTTTCTGACGAAGAATTGAGCTTGGATGAATTGGGAAGGGAGAGAATAAGGGAGAGCTAATCTCTGAAATCATTGGTTTGAGGAGAATTGTTTGGGCTTTTGTGCTGAGCATTGCTTACATGGCCTCATTCAATGGGCTGTAAGCATGCAGCATGCGGGCTCTATCTATGTTATTGTTGGATGCCCGTGTTCTGATGGGCTGTCTTGTGGGTCTACACTTCCGAATCCTGTATTGGGTTCAACTTCCTGCCTATAAACGTAACGCAGAGCATATAAAACCTTAAAGCAACAGTGTTGACCTTGATGCACAGGCTCATCCCACCGCCTGATGATGCCTATAGAGTTTTCACCAGAAAGACTCTGGTAGTTTCCTGGCTTGCATCAAGCCCATGGCAGTTGTTCATGTAGAGAACTTTTGCTCTAGGTGTGCCACACAGTATCGATTTTATCCCGTGGCTCGATTTTCTGACGAACCGTATTTCTTAATCTCCTCACTTGATCCAATCCACACGAGCAATAAATTCGGGATCACAAATTCGGATCGCCAGGCATTTTGCACTAGAATGCGCTAATTTTTCTTTTCCCACCAATTTTTCTCGCCTAGTTCTTCTGGGTGTGAACACAAGTCGGAAATTTCTATTGGATTCAGTTCAAGAAAACAGTACGAATGAGATGATTCATTCACATCACCATCATATGTTGAAGGAAAGTGCATGAGATGAGCTTAATATTGCACCTACGCAACTACTGATGGGATTTATCATCTCGGAAATTCATCCTTTTCCCAGATGCAGTTCCCCTGCAAAGGCATTGTTATTTTGCGTTATCGGGTCAATTTACATTGGGAGATGGGATTTCATTTCTTGATGATGAAGTGAGATGTAGGTATAAGCTTATTATCCTAAGCCAGATCCGGTCGATGCGAACCCTCTGCAATATCCACGCCCATATCTACGACCATCTGAATAGTGAAGGTTGATATTTCTCCAGGTCATCTAACCGGAGCTCAGAATAACCTGCTGATTGACACACATTATCTTCCAGCCCCCCACCCCAAAAAGAAAGAAAGAAAGAAAGAAAGAAAGAAAAGATTGACACACATTACCTCTTGCTTCAGATCAAGCAATTCATATGATTATTTCTGAGAAACAGCGAAACTTCTTCCTCCTGCAGGCTTTTGTTTGGCTTCCAGATGATGTTTATGGCAAGAGCAGTCCTTCCCTCTATCAGGTTACCTGCATTAGAACAGGATAAAGTGCATCGGGTCAATCAACTTTCTCCAAATTATTGTATTTCATCAGATTATAACACTGGAGAGTCACATTAATTTGCATGCACTAGGGCTTGCAAGTGATCATTATTGCCAGCACATGTTTTTATCACTGACGTCGTCAATGACACGTTGACCATGCACCTGAAGTCCTCTATCACAATATATATTGTGGAAACTTAGAATTAGAAAGAGAAATGATGATCAATCTAGAGATTAAGAGTAAAAGAGGTAATCGAGATAAGAGTAATCAAAATTTCTCCTCTTCTTTTTTTTTTTTGAAGTGTAAGGAGGTCAAGCACCTTGACCTTGTGTTCCTCCTAGATGCCTTCCTGGAAAGCTGCACGTCTCATTTCCCATGGGAATTTTTCTTTCGAAGGATAGGGCTGTTAATTGTTACCGACCACGCATTAGATTTATGAAGAGATGGACGCATGCCGTGTTATCCATTATTAAGAATCGGATTCCGGTGGATTGTCAAAAAAGTAACCCGGTGATAAAGACGGCAAGGGTCCCCCACCTCCCTCTCGCTGCCATTTATGCGGTCGGGATGCTTTTTGTTCTCGAAGGTCTCGCCTAAATCCCAATCTATTCACTGTACACTGTTTCTTTGACATTCGCTCCTAATAATATGGTTATGGTCCGGGAGGTGAACTTACTCGGTTAAGAGAGGGAGCCAAGTATTCCCCCGAGCCCGAGTGCTGCGAGCGGACTTGTAAGACAAGTCTAAACCGGGCAGGAACGTCTACGAAGGTCCTTCCATGGTTAAGTTAAGGAACCGAAGAAAGAGAATTTATGGGTGAATTATTAGGGAGGTGAGACTTACCTTTTTCTCTGTGGTGAGAATTATTTATAGGGATTATACTAGAGATGGACATGTCAGGCCAACTGAGCAGATCCACCACCAACCGAGATGCGGTCGTCCAGTCAAGGTGAACAGAAAAACCAATTTGAGGGGAGTAAGGCAGGTTCACCCAACCAAGTACTATCTAGCTATTCGACGAGCTGGGACATAACGTACTTTGCGCTAAGTAAATGGGGACCGTGCAGTCGGACCGGACAGTGCAGAGCTTGGTGGTTTGATTGGTTGGGGATGACTTCCCAGTTACATTCTTAATTCAAAAAACTATAGTTTTTAAAATTAAATCGAACCATAAATTAATTAAGATATGGGTTTATGGACTCATAGGTCAGGTAAGAAGTTCAGTAGATCGAACCGTATATTTAATAAATATATTAATGATACAATATTACTAATAAATTAATATAATATTTGATATTAATTTATAAGAAAAACTTTAATATTGTTATTATATTTAACGTAAAATATAATATAATATAATATAATATAATGTGTTATTTATTTTTTTAATTTTAATTCAACTAACTTTTTTTATTAACTCAATTGAGTTAACCGGTTAAACTAGAAATAAATGAATTAATTCTAGAAATTAGATTGGGTGAATGATCATTCTCAATTGAACCGATAAACCCGATCCGATTTTAAAAATTATGCCAAAAACAGCATTCAAGACAGCTGCTCTATCAAGATTATCGGGGTTTTCTTTATAAATATGATGTACAATCCTTATACTGGACGTGCTTAAAAGGCCACCATTTTACTGATCTAGCTTTGAGAAGCTTTCTGCTCTGCTCTCCTTTTTCTTCCCATATTCATTCACTAGCAAAGTGTCCAAACACCGACAACCACAATTCTCTTCTTTTATTCTTTATCTGATATCCAAAAGGAAGAGACTTTTATGTGACTGAGCAAATACACTAGGTGACTGCGTGGAGGAGCAACAGTGAGTTCTTGAAGAGATGGAGCTGAGAGTGGCGGTATATTGGTGTCTGTTTGCAGCTCTGTCGGCTCCACTGTGCAGATCTGAGGATGGGTTTGGTTCTTTTGAGGATTTGGATCAGAAAGAAGGCGTGCTCTCCTTCTTGGAGAGTGATGCTGTGTCCACCAACGCGCCAAAGCCTCTCATGGTCGGCCTCACTCTCATTCGCGGAGCTGCTGCCAAGGGAGCTGGTAGTGTTAGCATTCTTCTCGTGCTCCTTTTGTGTTCTGAATTTTGTGTTCCTCCCGCTGAAACTAGCCTGCAACTAAGAACAGCTTCTTAGACTAGCTCATAAGAATAATTGGTTATTTTGCGACTGTTAATGAGGCTGAAGTCGCACGTTTCCCCTGAAACATGCTTCTTGATAATGTTGCTGATAGTCACTCACTGTCCTGCAATCCTCCCTGACAACGAACTTACGGTTCCTTACTCCTGCAGCCATGCAAGAGATCCAAGTAATTCTATTTCTATTGGTGAATTTTGCAAGATTTAGCAAATAAAATCTTGGGAAGATCATTTTGTCATCTCCAGTAGTCTTCTACTGGGAATCTACCTGAAAATAGTCATTTGTGTGATTTTGTTGAAAAAGCCTGTTCCTCTGGATCCAAAGTAGCGAAGCAATGAGAAATAGTTGGGTAGAACTATTACTTATTGTTGGCATCTTTTAGTGGTTATGGGGGATTTTGCGACTGTTGATGAGGCTGAAGTTGCACATTTCCCCTGAAAAATGCTCCTTGAGAGTGTTGCCGATAGTCACTATCCTGCAATCCTCCCAACAACTGACTAACGGTTCCTTACTCCTGCAACCATTTAAGATTCACCTAATTCTATTTCTGTAGGTGGATTTTGAAAGATTTAGCAGAAAAAATTTTCAGATGAAGGTCATGTTGTCATTTCGAGCAGCCTTTTACTTGGAGTCTACCTGAAAATAGTCATTTGTGTGATTGTGTTGAAAACTTGGAAATGTCTGTTCCTCTGGATCTAAAATATTGAAGTGATGACTTGCATATCATAGTTTTTTTTTTCTTTCTTTGCTTTCCCGATAATAGATTTACTGAAAGTTGATTTGTAATGCCACAGTCTGTTTGGATGGTACACTACCGGGCTATCATCTGCATCGTGGGCAGGGAAGTGGTGCAAACAGCTGGCTTATTCACTTAGAGGTTTTGAGATCACTCCACTGCTCCTGATTCGATATGATATACTGTCATCTACCTTATTCATCCAAGTGATACACATTTTTTGGTGTTCGTGTGATCTTGTCAGTTTTATGAGACAAACTGTTCCTATTTGGCCACTCCCCAATCTATTTACATTAGACAGTTGGTCTTAATTTCGCACTGAGCGGTTGTTTTTCATGCTTTTAGGGAGGGGGATGGTGTAACACCATCAGAAACTGTGTATATCGCAAAACAACTCGTCGTGGTTCATCAAAATTCATGGAGAAGCAATTACCTTTCACGGGAATATTAAGCAACAAACCTGAAGAAAATCCAGGTTCTCTATGATTCACATGCTACTTAACACTGTTCAAACACTTCTCTAGCTTCATTTGCTCAAACACTTGTATTGTTAAATTTCATATGATATGCAGATTTTTTCAACTGGAATCGAGTGAAGTTGCGCTACTGTGACGGAGCTTCTTTTTCTGGAAATGGTCAGAATGAGGTTCGTCTTAAGAACTTTCCTGAGTCATTCGTCAAACCATTGTGCTAAACATAAAATCGTTTTGAATTATGAAAATTGTAGAGCGATAGACTGTCATGTAGGATTATCTTAAAAACTCAACATGTTTTTATGTTGATTCCAAGGGTAAAAAGTTTCGTTTCAGGCTTCACAGCTTTATTTCAGAGGACAAAAAATATGGTTAGCTGCTATGGAAGAGTTGATGGCTCTCGGAATGAAGAACGCCAACCGGGTTTGCTGTTTTGTTTCTCAGTTCTCCCTTTAAACCCTTATGGGTCTTCCCTGTAGGATTCAAAATTCTCATTCTTGATTTTTTGTTTTTGTTTTTTTACAAAATTCAGGCTCTTCTGTCTGGATGCTCTGCTGGTGGCCTAGCTTCAATTCTACATTGTGACAAGTTCCGCAATTTATTCCCTAGTAGTGCCAAAGTGAAATGTCTAAGTGATGCTGGGATGTTCCTTGATGCGTAAGAAGCTACTTTATTATTATCATGCTGTAGTTTTTTCTATGGGTTACTGCAGAAGCTAATTCTTAACAAAAAGGGCTGTGTTACTGCAGGGTGGATGTATCCGGTGGTCATGCTCTAAGAGATATTTTTGCTGGAGTCGTTAGCTTACAGGTAGTCATAATTTTATTCCCCATGATAATTAAGATTTATTCGATATTTGAGCACATTTCAAATTCAATTGGCAGTATAGAAGTTCCGTGCATATTTCCAATTTTGTGATACTTCATGATTTGCTGCAGAATGTACAAGCTAATCTTCCTAGTTCATGTAGCAGCCATCTCGATCCCACTTCAGTGAGCCTCTCTTCACTTGAATGCAATTTATGATATCAAATACTCTCAATGAAGTTTGGGATTTGCAGAGCTGACCTTGACCTCTTTTTCTCTTTTCTCAGTGCTTCTTCCCTCAGAATTTAGTTGCAAACGTTAAGACCCCTCTTTTCCTTCTTAATGCTGCTTACGATTCATGGCAGGTAAGCCTTGTTACATCGAAGGCTGTACTTTCCACTGCATTTTCAATGAGAATGCATTTCTTTTTTAGATTTTTTCCCCTTACAGATCAGGATAACAAGGTTTAGAAACTCAATTGATGTTCGCTTACACTGGTCCTGAATTTCTTTCATTGTTTCAACAGCTACAATCCAGTCTTGCCCCAGCTTCGGCTGATCCTCGCGGCACTTGGGCCAACTGCAAACTAAACCATGAACGCTGCAATTCATCGCAGATAGAATTCCTCCAAGGTTGAAAAATCAATCTGCAATTATTACCTGTGCTTTTAATTTCTGATGTCCCATTCCATTCGATGAGAAATCGCACGACCAATGATGGTGAAATCACCATTCGAAGCAGATTTCAGGAGGCAAATGCTTGGCGCCGTCAAAGTCTTCTCGAGCTCATCTCATAACGGTCTGTTCATAAATTCCTGCTTCGCCCATTGCCAATCCGATAGGCAGGACACATGGTTTGCCGAGGATTCTCCTCTTATTGCAAACAAGGTAATGTCAAAAGCTGAACAGTTGTCGATTGTTCCAGGGGAAATCACAAATACTTCATGGCTTAAAAATTCACCCCCAATGTCATTTATATCAAATTTAACCTAATAACATGAAACGTTGATACCACACATGGAGTTTCTCCAGTGCCCGATATCAGTTCGGTTGAAGGAGAGATATCGGTCCAAGTGTAGGATCCAGTGTTCTTAGTCGTTTCTTGTTTTTCTGACTCCATTGCAGGGAATAGCGGAATCTGTAGGAGACTGGTACTTTGACCGTGTGACTGTTAAAGCCGTCGACTGCCCGTATCCCTGTGACAAGACTTGCCATAATCTCGTCTTCAAATGAAGACCGGACCCAGAAGCTTTTCCTCCCTCTCATTTCACTTTCCTGATTGTCAATTGTGGGAAATTAAGATATGCCTCGTGTAAAATAAGGATTCTTCTGCTCACAGGTGAGGAGCTGCAAGCATCCTTGTACTATTTCAGCAAACATTTGACGAAAAACCAAACTAGGAGAAGCGTTACAGGCTGCTTCATCCCTATTATTATTCATTGGAGTCTTGCTTACCAAGACTACTTGCAATGCCTCTTCAATTGAAAATGCAAATCCTTTACGTGAGAAGTGATATGTACAGTGAAAGAATAAAGACAAACTCCAACTCGATCCGACCTTGGGTAAGGTAATGAAACAACGGGTAGGAAGAAAGCAGAGACCAAGGAATCCAGACCATAGCGTCAAATGAAGCTTTACATATATATTAGACACTACCAGTTAAGCTTTCACTATTTGCTATTCACACAACTAATAAGATATGCACAGAGGGAGGATGACAACTATAGTAGGGTTGAGACTACGATACATCACAGGAAATGAAGCAAATTGCTCCGCTTCGAGACCCGAAAGTACCCTAGCCTCTTAAGGGCGGTCCTGGAGGGGAAAAAAACAAATGTAAAAACAGCGTAAGCAAAAGTGGTAGGGGAAAGGCTCTTCTTTTGAAGCAGCTAGAAAGAGAGAAATATAAAGCAGTAAAGGGTATCTCTTGGTCACTTTCCTTCTTGATTCTTCATCATCCCCAGGAAAAGAAGGAGAAAATGAGATGCTGAATTCCAAAGCTCTGTGGTCAATCTGCAACTGATGACGGAGTCCGAGTCAGTTGCTGTGCTGCGTAGTCTGAGACGCGAATACGAACGCCACCGCTTGAGCCCACAGCTTCAGCCTGGCCTTCACATCCCTCGGATCGTCCCCTGCAGCATAAACCACTGCGCCAGTTGAGCAATCGTCCAGTTGGAAAGCTTGTCAATAGCGAGTGCATCGGAGCGTGCCGACGTGAGATCTTTTAAATCCTCTGTTCATTTCCGAATCACGAAATATGCTTGCAGAAACAGACCCATAGGACATAGAGACAGAAGAGAGAGTACCAGGGCTTGAGATACGCCAATTGGTGATCGGGGAATTCCCACCGCTGCTGTTAGTGTCGAGGTTCGATCCAGAGAGGGACAGCCTCGACGGAACCTCGAGCATCCTCTCGTGCTCCAACTCGAAACCCAAATCCCTGCAAGCCTTCACCTCTTCCAAATCCATACAAAGTGACCGTCTCCCTCCTTTCGGCCTCGTTATCACCAACACCCCGCATCCGCTCTCACTCTCCCCGCTGATCCCATTCCAGTAACTATCCTCCCTCCTCCCGTTCATACTCCCGGCCCTGCTCTCCCTTGCAGTCCTCCGCCGCACGCTCTTCCTCGCCTTGGCAGGGCCACTCTTGGCCCGTGCCTCATTCTCGCTGGCATAGTCTTTCACGACCTGGCCAAGACCTCTGCGCCGCCTCGGGGGAGTCGCTGGGAGGGAGTAGCACCCCCTCTCCCCGTCGGAGTCCGATGTCAGCAGCGTCTTCTGGTCGTCAGAGAGCTCCTCATCGGCATCGAAGCTCTCCATCGACAGCCTCGACATGCACATCTCCGTTTCCCTATACAAACCATCCTCACAGTCGCCATCTTCTTCATCGTTGCCCAACGTGAAGCTGCTGCTGCAAACAGAGAGCCTCGACAGGGCCGGGCCTTGAGGAACCTGATTATGGTAGTGATGAAGATGGTCATGCCCATCATCAGATTCATCCGATGCCATTACCTTCACAGCTTCTTAACTAGAGGGAAAAATAAAACCGATCTTTTAATCGACCCAACAACGGAGAAGCCGCGTGACTGCAAGAAGAGTCAGCGATTGGAGCTGAGAAGAGGAAGCTGTAGAGAGAATATGATTGGGAGTACAGAGTGGTTAATGATAAGGAACTCTGGCGATTGAACTTTTTCTTGTGCGAACCACTCGTTTCACTCTCTGAAAATCGTGATACTAAGGTGATGAAAACCGAGTACCCTGTGGCCAACTACCTTTATTTATACTCCCTCACCCAACGGAGAGTGAATTCGATCTCAGCCACGTGTCTCTCTGAGGTAAGTAGTTTTCCCATTTTTATCGTAATTTTAGGTGGATTTGATTCGATGAAGGGGATTTGATTTCACCAGAAAAGAGATAACGGAAATTGGTAGACCAAATAATATCCTAATTGTTGAGATGATTAATATTCTAGAGAGTTAATTTAGGATTTTATTTTTTATTTTAAATATAATTTATCACTTATTCCGATTATAGTCTATAGATTATAATTGTCTCAAGATTACGTCATTAATGGCACCGATTTGATGAATTACTTATAGTAATAAATGATTTCACTCATGGAGTATCACTTTCAAGGCCAAGGCGTCTCTTTCTTGCATTCTGTCTTTGTTCAATGTTCACATTCTTATCAAACAGCAAGTTAAACAATTACAGTAAAAAAAAAAAAAAGATTTGGTGCAGTGGTGCTGCACTCAATTTTTATCGTATAATTTCATGTATTCGTTTATTTTTCTCATTTTGCTATTCCATTTTAAATAATGAACTTCTTATATGTAATAAAAAAAAGTTATATTTTCATATAGTGAATTACATACATATATATATATAAATTTATTTACTGGTTCAGGAAATTATATAATATGAAAGATTATATAAATTAAAGAAATAAATATAGTATCAAATAGATATGGGAAATTAAAAAAAATAGATGGCACATTAATTAATTAATAAAAACAGTATCCCCAATATAGTTACGGACAATTCATTTAATTTGCATATATCAATATACATTAAAAATCATACACAATTATACATTCCACATCTAACGCGCGGGTCGTATTCTAGGGTAACCTAAAAATCGGGAAATTAAAAGAAGGTGGTGTAGGTATTTCCAAATATGTCCTTCCAGATACCGACGAGATGCGCTCCCTGCTTCTGCTGCATTGGCTTTTTTGTGTACGAGGTTGTGGGGGGCAGTTTGGGCAGTGGATAAAGCTCCCACGGGATGGCCCATTCTCGCGAGCCCATAGAAATCTCAGCGTTGGGACCCAAATGACGGGAGCTGACGTCACGAACGCGTCCATGTGGGCACAGGTGTCCGCGTTTCCTTCATATTTTCCAGAATAAAATAAAAAGGAAACGCAGGAGTAGCTCAATTTACAACACCTCATTCAGGCCCATTGGGTCCCACAGACAGCAGTGGGCCCATCACATCTGACCAAAGAAGCCCACATAACGCCCAACGCTCGCTGTGCTTAATTGCTCCCCCGTCTGGTCCCTCTTGTCGCTCTTCCATCACTGTCGTTACAAGAGAAAATATAGCCAGAATGGATAAAAAATAAGAATAGAAAAAAACAAAAAATTTCAACTGTTGTTCCAATATTAAGAGTTATCAATAAAATTTTAAAATAATATTGGAGATGTAAATAAATTGATATAGTATAAATTTGATAGAAGGGACAAAATGGACATGCATTAATTATTTTGACAGAGTGCAAATTTCATCCATTTTTGTCAAATTTATATTAGGTTTAATTATTCACATTTCTGATATTACTATAAAAATTTATGAATCGCCGATAATGTTATATCATTTTACTGTACATAACTTTTTTTAATCTTTATTAGTATATAGACAAAATTTGATAAATTCGGGAGTGGATCACCGACCGTCTGATCCATTGACTGGTCGAAGTCCGAGCCACCTACTGTTGACGGGCAACGGAAAAGGACGGCGGCTATGGTCTCCATCATCCACGGAGATCGTGACACGTGGTAATTCTTATCCTGGCTTAACCGTAAGAAATTGACGTTTTATTTTTTTTTCTCGTCGACTTTTTGTTTCAATTAATTGAGAGATAGATGTGTTTAAAATTTAAAAAAAAGGTAATAAAAGAAAGATGTAAAATTGTACAAAATTAAATACAAAATTATTTAATTATAAATTTTAGAATAATATCATCTTACTAAAACAAATCTTTATTTTATGAGATATAATATGAGTTGGAAAATATCAAGAATTTGGTAGGGCCTGTCTAAGGACGTGATTCACGTGTTATGGTGCCGTTGGGATGCGGTTGTTGAGAAAATTATTGCACTAATGCGACCCGATGTCGACTTATGAGGATTTCAGTGTTATAATGGATGATGAATTTAACAAAAATTTAGGGTTAATTGCATAAATGGCACGTGAAAATTTTAAAAAATAAATAAATCAGTATAAAAAGGAATTTTTTGTGACTGTTCAACATAAGAAAAGTTATAAATGCGTTCTCTATTAATACAAATCATTAAAATTGTAACATTGTGACTACAGTTACAAAAAAAAATTAAAAAATATTTTAAATTAGTATAAAATAAAATTTGTGTACTTGAAATATTTTAAATTTATTGAGTTATGATAGTATTACTATAGTTTTGACGATTTGTATTAATGAATGAAGTATTTATAATATAATAGTAGTGGAGAACAATTTTTTATATTAATTTATTACTTTTCCAAAGTTTTTGGTACCATTTATCTATTTAACCCTAAGAAATTTGTATAAACGTTTATTTTCCACGTATGACTCTCTATAAGTACGCTTCAATTTCTCGTCGAGACCAATACTGTCAGAGAGCATGTCGTACACTGGACAGACATTCCATGAATTCTTGGACGTGCTTAGCTTATCCGATATTGTTCTTTCATCGGCGCTCGCCATGTCTTTCTTGTTCTTCTAGAAGAAGGCAATTAATTCTTGAAACTTGGTGCCTTGAAATGTGCTGAGATGGAATCGGCATTAAACTGCCCACCAATCAATGCTCACCACGAAGGGTTAGAATTAGGAACATGATTTCAAAATGGCTTGACGTTGAATTAACGCACACGTGGCTTCAAATTATCTAATAATAATAATAACAAAATAATGTCCGGGCCCCGCCCCCCAACCCACCAACCTCCCAAACCCCGATCACTAATGAATTCCATGGATGGAATATGTGGAAGGAAGAACAAAAATGGCGTGATGGGTAATGGGCCTGGGCTGCATTGACTATATAGGATATTTCTCAGTCGGCCCAAATAGCCCATGAAGCCCAAATTCGACGAACCTATCGTCTCATTCCACTAGTGTCAAAACCCTTCTTCTGGGAGAAGATTCTAATGGGGGCAGTAAGAACTCGAGACGAAAGAGTTCTGATTCTGAGAGCGATTTGTATGCTCAAATTAAGTTTTACGCATGTCCTTTATAGCGTAATTTCAGTTCCGGTCCGACAATCCCCTGTCCTGTTCGAATCATGTGGAGCGGGTCATCCAAAACAGCTCGATTATTTATAATATACATGCAGACAACGTAAATGTTTTTTTTTTTTTTCAACAGGGGATCTTGACGTGCATCGTTCTTGGGATGATAGTCTTGTTGCAGGGCTAGTACCTCTGAAAAGAGATAGGATGAAATCTGCATGGCAATATGGGAAACACTGCACCAGTGAGACGTTTTCTACTATAGAATGGGACGCCTTTTCTTTTCCGACCAAACTCGCAAGGGGCAGAGGGGGTGTTTTTCCGGGATCGGGTGATGGATAGCGACAGGGGACGAGGATAATACAGAGAGTACCAACAGGTCCCTATTATCTCCTGAAGAAAGTGACGGACACGGCAGCCATAGCATGTACATAAGCTAGAAAAAGAAAAAGTTTATCCTGTGAATCAGCGCAACCCTGAAAACCGAATTACCACAAACACTCCAGAATTTAAAAGAAAAAAACAAGAGGGATAGAGATAGAGAGAGAGAGAGATGTTCTGTTACCAGAGCCGGCATCTCTCTCTCTCTCTCTCTGCCTCTCTCGGCTAAATGAGTCATATCGGTGCAGTTAATCCTTGAACATCCTTACCGCAGGAAGTATAACCTGAATCTGGTAGAGCTGCACCCTCTTCTCCTGATCCTCCTCCCCCTCCCCCTCCATATTCTTCTTGAACCCACATAGAACTAGCAGCACTAGGAATGTGATAGGTATCGGGTCTTAACTGACTGTAGAAGATGGACTGATGTTGTTGGGTTTGGCTCTGTAAAGCCGCAGCAGCCATGTTTTGAAGCTGATTCTGGAGGTACTCGGGTTGGCCTGTGAGCAACTGCATTTGGGTTTGTTCAGCTGGAAATCCCGATGAGCCGAACATAGTGTTATCGAACAGACCTGGGCTCTCATTGTCGCCTGCTACCCAGCTCTCGCTTACTGGGTTCAGGGGCTGCATCACTGGATTCATAGAGGGAGGGGCACTGATAGGGAAAAACAAGCCGGTTGACAACGGTGGAATCATGGTGGACGATGCTGCTGCATTGGTCAAAACGGCAAACTGTTCGGGATGTGATCCAAAGAAATGAGTTAGATCGGAACTTGACTGTGTTTGAAGTATAGGATAATTCGCTACAAAGTCGGAACTATCTGGATTGAGAGCATCCAGCATGAACAGTTTATCCTTGTTGAAACCGTTAGGACTCTTCAGTTCCAAACAGTTCTCTATGTGAAGGATGCCCGTGCTGGTCATTGAGTTCATCGTGCTGTGAAGACCGAACTCGTTGATCGAGCTTGATCCCGAGGCAACACTGAGCATGTCCTGGCCGCTCTTGGCAGATGTGTCGGCTCTGTTGTCCCCATTTTCGGCCTCGAAGAGGGGCTTGTGTGTGGCGGGATCAATTCCCATCCGCCTGAGCTTCTTCTTGAGACATGAGTTCCACAGGTTCTTAATCTCGTTGTCTGTTCTCCCAGGAAGCTTTGCCGCAATCTGAGACCACCTGGTGAATGAAGGATGGGGAAGGCTCCATAATAAACATCCACCTTTCAGGACCTGATAGATCCATCAAAACAATCGGGATTGGGACTTGCGAGAAAGGACGGGGAATCAAGACTCACCTGTTGCCAAGAACTGCATGGAGCTCGATAATGAGGTTCTCCTCCTCCTGCGAGAACGCCCCCCTCTTCAAATCTGGCCTCAGGTAGTTAATCCACCTCAACCTGCAGCTCTTCCCGCACCTCTCCAGACCTGCCAGATTAACATGAGTCAGTTCAAAACTTCAGCATCGGTTCTATCGGAGGAAACTGAGTCATCATTAATTATAAGAGAAGGCGCGGGAGCTTATCCCAGAAGCGAGTGGTGGTAGCCGTACCGGCTTGCTTGGGGACGGAGCTCCAGCAGCCATGGCCATACAACGTGATGTGGCGCAGGAGCTTCTCGTCCTCTTCAGGGGACCAAAGGCCTTTCCTCAGCTTCTGCTTGTAACAGCAGGAGTGCCTCCCCATGGGATTCAGACGTGGAGACAGAGAGAGGCAATATTCCCTTTCAGGGAAATCTTCCAACGTGAAGTCTCCTAATTTGGCAAGTCGGTTTCCTTTTTATTTCCAACCCCTCAACCCCTAGGAATGTCTGCCGCCGGCAGGAGGGACAAGAGGAGGCGCCTGTGCATATCTTAATTTCTTGGTGTGTACTGGAAGGGCCACTGTGGCTGAAAGGATGTAAGTAAATAACAACACAGCAGTGGGAAGGGCCCTGAGAAAATGAACTGCTGAGAAGGGAAGGGATGTTGAATTTAATATCGCGATTGGGCAGGTCGCCGTCAATCTAAGTAAGCTCCATTGACAGCAAACATTGCTACATATCACAGTCCCCGGAATATGAACGTGTTTCGGGTTTTTCTTCTGGGAAATCTACAGTCTTCATTTTTTTTTACGTGGAATGCTCGCGTCTTATATAATGTTAAGTTGTTTGAGGGTGAAGCAATAAAAAAAAAATCCAATGTTCATAAAGCTCCAATCCACACACAGAGAGGGTAACTCGAAAGGCACCTATGCCTGCAACTTAAGTTAATATCATACATACATACATACATACATATATATATTTGACAGGGAAAGAAAAGAGGGTAAAATCCAAAATTACGTAGGTTTTCCCGGTGAAATAAGTAGCTGCATTGACATTTACTCCATAATTCAACCGTTTACATGATATTAAGATATTTTATATTTAATTTTTAATATTACTTTATTTTAAAATTCATTTGTATGGCGGTTGTAAAGATAATTCATTTCATCGAATTTAAACTTTAAGTGAACATCAAGAGAGGTTTAAATATGGATAGTTGAAAATTCAGGAGCTACTCCCAGGATATTTTCTCTTATATTTGTGCAAGTATATAAAACAAGTGCTTGCAATATTCCATAACCTTTTTTTTCAATTTTAGTTAAAATAAAAAGCTCTAATCTAATCAACACATCAATTTTCGACCATGTAACTGTACATACCAAAACACGAGATGAATAAAAGATAGAAATTTTCAATTCCACCGTGCATTTCAACATTAATCTTCATCGACGCCCCAGCTAGCCATGATGACGGAAAAGTTTAACTTTCCATTTTTCTAAAAATTAATTGTTTTTACTGAATTAAAGGATGGATAAAAAAGATGAAGATCTCAGTGGGAAATAGTTGCATTGAGGAAATTTTCCTACCACCACTCCCCCACTCATCCATCTCCAGTACCGTGCATGGGAAGGTGGGAATAATAGAATCGTGTTCCTTAACTAATGTGCCCAGGTGGGGACTGTATCAGGAGACTCTCAGAGAGAGTCTTTACCGTAAGACAAAATTGTTTCGTGTGACATAATCGTTACACACGCAGAGGTTACTCTGCCCTCCGAGGCCTTTCTCGGGAAGAGGAAAACTCTACACCGAAAACCTACCCGAACTGCGCGCTAAAGTTGGATCTTGATTTTCATGCGTAGCTCTACTTTAACCGTACCGACCGAATTGACGCAGCAAGTGATGAATATTGCAGCTTGGCGTAAAAAGAGCAAACGACAAATCTCACCAACCCTTGGCCCCTTAGCATAACCTTCAAGCAATTGTCGACTTGTTAGACTACCACGAGCGGAGCGGTCACTCTCAAGGTGTCGTTGCCGATCGATGGTTCCCCGTGTTTGATCAATCGGTAGCTTACTCGAGCTGCCGATAGATTAAGAACTTTCGTCACGAAGGACAGATCCGGTGGGAGGCATTGATTTTGGGCTAAGCATCAAAATCGAGTGATTCCCTTGGAAAGTTTCATCATTATGTGGAAAACGAACAAAAGCATACGCTTTATTTTCGCCAATTTTTATAGCTCATCAATTAATCTAATTATGAATATTTTATGTTGGCCGGGAATGGCACTCAATGTTGGATCATTACATCAATTCCATCACGTGTTTTTTTTTCTTCCTTTTTACCCAATCTATTTGTAAAATATGTCCCGCTTGCTCCGCTTTCACTTTCAGTTGTTCAAAAACTACAATTTGAAAGATAGGAATAAAACATATTCAGTTATTAATTTAAAATTTTAATGAGAATATGAGTTTAACTTGCCAAAAATTTAAAAGAAATTTTATATAGCATTAGAATATGGTGCCAAGTGAACTCACATCTCTTATGAGATTGGAGCACCGACAGAGTCAAGCACATAAGTACAATTGTACGTTAGTTTTCACCTGTCGAGATATAAAAAGACTCAAGTTGAAAATTTGAAAAAATATTCTATAAGTTTAAACTTTTTAGATTTAGATATGAATTTATTATTTTTATTAGTTTAATGAAAATTCTGTAAAGAGCTCATAGAAATACATTTGTGACATGATGAAGGATAGAATATAAAATGACCTTCTTCTCCTATCTCTCTCAAGGAGTCCCATGGATGATAATATTTTGAGCCCGTGATTTCTCCATTTCAAATAAGGATAATATTAACTTAGATTAGAGTTCTATATATATATATATATACATATGTATATATACAAGAAATCTTTGTTTTAACTCGGCAAGTCATCGGCTCAACGGTCTATATCTTGCCAACGCGAACTTGCAACTCGAAAATTTGAAAGTGATTCCATGTTGATCGATAGAAGTTCCCCGCTTTAATGGAACTACTGGAAACTCCATCCAGATAAGATGAGACATTTGAGAGACTCATAGAGGTGGATGAGAGGCGAGCAAATTTTATAGAAGTGAAAACACTGAAACACCTCCGGGGACATACAACAAAAGAGATCTGAAACAATAACAAGGTGTGCGTTGGTCGATTCGATATCAATCATACCACAGTAATCTAAATTCCAAGATTTAGGATACATGTGTATATGGATAAGACGAGTAGGACACCATGCGCACACGCATATACATCATTCGTACACTTCAACGTTCAAAACTGAAGCTGGCCCTCTCACCACAGAAGCTCCCCTCCGACGCAGGGGATTCGGGAGGTCGACCCTCTTCATTGATTGAGTCAGACGTATAAAGTAAACCCACGTTTGATAATTAGTGAGACGTGCCGCAGAAATCAACACTAATTGACCCTCTAATTGATTCATCACTTCACAGAAGTTAACACTCACTTTCGCAGAAATTGCTCTCCAAGCCTTCTCCAAAGCACCGTGCATCAATTTGCTCTCATGTTGGCTTTCTCTCTCAAGAAATACATTCTCCCTACTGGGGAGGCCCAAATCCTCATCATTAAGTGTTGCTACTGGTCATCGATTGCACTTTTGCCCCATTTCACCGTCATGACTTTGGTTTCCTCCTTTATCTCTTATGGTCTTGTCGGCATATATACACTTACAAAATATATTAAGATTTCGATTCAAAACCTGTTACCAAAGTGGAAGGGTGTGGAGATGAGCCAAAGAAACAGGGAATTTGATGATTATACACTACTCTTATGGGCGTCATCGTGTTTGTGAGGAATTTGATGAGGGCATAAATGAGCAATTAGGGAGCTGTAGCATATTAATTAATTAAATAAACCATCAACATTATATCGTGCCTCAGAGTGGTCCATACCGGGCTATAGGGTGGATCATATCTCCATCGGGGCCGAATCTCCTGTGTTAACTAAGGACGTCGGGATTTTTCATTTCTAGTGGCGCATGTTGATGGGCGTCTCTTGTCCAAGTTGAACCCGCCGCAAGGAACATATTGCTCGATCTCATGAGCTATGCTGCCCCTGCAACGTCATAAATAAAAAAATTATCAGATAGATAAAAGAAAAAAGATATGCACAAATAAAAATATATAATTTAATTAAAGTAGTTTAATATCTTTTTTTAAATAAAATTTGTGTATTAAAAAATATTTACCCTTTAAACCAGACTTAAACCCTAAAATTCTCAGAATTATTAATATCTAAATATGAGTTTATGAACTCCTTAAATAAACATATATGTATATATGTTTAGTATTACCTATAACGTAGGAACTTCATAAAAAAAATTACATTTATGGTCCAACTATAAAAATATATAATTTTATATTGATTAACTAAAAAAATTATAAGTTTATAAAAAAATGGAGTATTACTGTCTATTAATTTAAATTTTTAAGTAAAACAGATATCATCTATTCAATAAATTTAATATGATATTAGAACTAATTTTATCCCACAGAGTTTAGGCAGTTGGTTTATTATCCGTTGATATTAAGTCCAAGGATAAAAATAAATTACTTAATTTATGACCAATTATCTCCCACATTCAATATTAAAAAAAGAATATTTAATTTGCAAATAATTATTGAGGGTGAGTATTTAATAATGTACAGTAAAATAGACTACATTACCATATAAAAATAAGTATTAATATATACAATTTCATATCTTTCAAAATAAATTATTAATTTACAAAAAAAATTTATCACCATAATTTATTAATTTAAAATAAAATATATTTTATATCCTCACAATTAATCCCACATGATTTGTGGGATTTTAATGTGTATGACATCATTCAAACAGTAACTGTCGGCACACCATTACTTTTATTTATTTTTTACCAATTAATCATATTAATCATTCTCATTCTTTGTTTACTTTTTTTTTAAGATCGTAAAGCTTAATTATTAGGTTGCTGGTACGTCTGGAAACTCCTTAATTATCGACAAACCGCCCCTTTTTTATTATTACTCATTAATTGATACAAGTGGAAAAAAATTTAATATGTCAATAAATGAATTGATATTTTTCTCTCAATATATTGATTTTGGATCTAAGTATAATAATAAGTATAGGAAAATTTATAATTAAAAGGGAATTTTAATAGTAAGTCAATCAGGAATTCCAACCTTCGATGACGGGCACCAAAAAAAAAAAAACAAAGTGCCCGACGGGCTCATTGCCCTCATCTCGTAGCTTAGTCCCTTTGCCTGTTAAGAGGGGACCGAATTTCTCTCTTCCATCATGACAATGACAATGAAGTCACCACGATAAATATATATGTATATATATATATATATATGTAAAGGATGGAAGCTTCTATAGCTTTCTTCAACTTCTATTTATTGTCTGCATCTACTTATGTATGTGTGTCCTGTTTATTTTCGCACACAATGGAAATCACAGATTATCAGTCCTTTCGAAGGATCAACGGTAATATCATCCCAAGAATGCCTCTATTGAATTCCACTATGTAAAGATAACTAATAAACGATTGCGATATATCAAAATGGTTGAAATATTTTGACGTATGTTATTTTTAATAAATTTTAAATTTAATTATTACCATTTAAATAATATCTATATACCATTGAGAATAACTTTTCTTTAGAGTTTGACATGTCCCGAACATTATTAATCAAAATTTATTGAGTCTCGTGACATCAAAGTAGTGTGTATTGGGAAAAAAAGGAGATATTATGGTAGATAAAACAACGGTAAATCGCACGCTAAGCGGTCGGGACTTACGCGTGAAATTTCCGATGATCAATGTACTGCCGGACCAGTAAACCACCTGGAGTTTTGTCTCTTAACGGTTCCAAGGGAGGAGGGGCCCCAACCCCATAGTCCCCACAGCCGGCCATGGATTTGGAGATCATGTATATTAAAAATTATTTGGCAGAAAATCTTCTCTGAATAAACCCTAAGGATTTGTGGTTCAATATGACCCGAGCTCATATGCTCGAGCACGTGATGCACACAAGATGTCCGTTAGAGAGAATGAATCTGGAGATAACGATGATTACCATGGAGATTCGAATGAGCAAGTTGTTTGAAATCCCTAGGCGCCATCATCAAGATGTCCTCCAATCAAAGGCATATTCGGTGCCACGCTTTCGTTATCATCAACACAGTGAGCAGGAGCAATGTGATTGGTGGTTCCACATCCACCCTCTTCTCTTTTTTAAGTGACTTCCCAATTAATTGAGATAATTATATGTCACATTCAAATATGAATCAGTAGACGGATCTATTCGCGGTTTCGTCCATGTGGGAGAGGGGGTGGAAATTACACGAATGGGATCAGGCATTACTTCCAATAATAGCCCTTCACTGGTGAATTCCTCTTGACAATTTCGATCGATTTGATGCGGTGCTATTGATAGGGATCATCCTGTCAACTTTCTTCACCAGTCTGCACTGTATATCTCAGCGATTCTTTCACTTGATGATAACTAATTATATTATATGTAGATCGGGTGAAATCATGGCCGACGTCCAGTTTCCAACACGGTTAGGTTATGAGCAATGTTTTCTTTTCTTTTCTTTTTTTCTTTCATTTTTTATATCGATGATATCCGATATTGTGACAACCGACTAATCCATAAGACGATATATTATACAACCTATGTGATCCGTTGTTAATCTTTAGATATTAATCCCAAGAATTTTAAATCTTAAATTTGATCTTCTACTTTTTATCGACTGATTGGCAGATTGCCTGACCTCTCAGAGGAGGTTATGAGCAATGTTAAATAGTAATAATTAATTAAATTGTGATAAAATCTATTTGTATGGTACCGTATCAAAATATGATATTATAATATTAGTATATGTATTATATTCTTTCACTAAATGAACGAGCAAAGTTAGGAAAAATGGTAGTAAAGTTGGTGGTAAATTAGGGATTTTACTTGATTCATATGCAAAACTTTTACTGATAACAACTTTGAAGTTTTAATTCTAGTTTATAATTAGAGCTATCAAAATTTAGTATGATCTAGGAAGGATATGAAAAGGAAACTATACCAAGCCTAGGTTTTGGGTCGTCCGGGATTGGAAAAGCACAAAAATAAGTTTTTAACCAAAAAAAAATGACAAAATTAACAAATGATAGGATTTTTGAGGCTACGACCCAGGGATTATTTTGGTTGGGAGGAGGCACGACGTGTTCTTCAATTCTTATTTCTTATGCGGTGCCAGGAAGGCCTAAAGCACTCATAGATACGTGCCTCAATTTCTCGATGAAAACCAACTAAATCAATCCCCACTCTAAACGAACCGGGGGCCATTGCCATGCAATAAGGGCAACATTAATTAGCACGTGCATGCCCTCGTGAGAACAAAACCATCGGCTTGGCTTAAGTCAGCCCCTCTCAGTTTGAGAGGTCAACACCCAGTCATGCAAACCTAATACTCGATCACAATAATCGCATGGAGACCATGTATCCTTCCATCGAGAAAGAGTTACGAACCTTCTACGGTCGGTCCATTCGGAAAATAGTGCCCGCATCCCGCTCACTCTCTCTCTCTCTCTCTCCTCGAGATCTCGAATTCAACCGTTTGTTGTTGAGAGGTTATCATCGGAAGTTACCCTCGTAAATGTCGTAAAAAGATTTTAATTCGATTCTTACCGATAAAATTTTATCTAATCTTTTGTTCCATTGTTTTTAAAAATTTTTCCTTCTCTCCTAAGTTAACGATTCACATTGTCAATAGAAAAAGGGCAGAAGACAGATATTTCACCTCCCCGTTGCTCAACCGTTGATGACGTTTAGTAGGATAGAAATGTCGAGAGACGAGGAGAATTCATCCTCCTAATGATGGTGAATCAGTGGCGAGGGGATCGGGACTATTATAACATTTGACTTTAGTCGCGGGGGAATCAAGAACTAAAGAAACCACAGTGCACACACATACACATGCACATATATAATATATATATATATATATGTGCTCATTTTCTTCAAGAAATAATCTTATTAAATTAATCAAAAGTCGTGTCAAGTTTAATGCGATAAGCTTCACATAATGACACTTTGCTCAACCACACCCTGTTTATGCACTGTGGCGGACAATGATAGTGAAACTCCTCTCATCACACATCGCATCATTGACCTCTTCTTTGGGGTTAGTCAAGAGAGCCCTAATTAACTTCTTCATATGGATCTTTCACTGAACTCATTTCTTGAAAAAAAAAAAACGCGAATCTGTTCGGAGTCTCGGGTAGAATATTTTGCTTGGCAATGAATGAAACGGTGCATGGTCTGATGTGAATTGTGTAAAATACAAAAGTTTGAATAATGTGAATTCCACTCTTGCCGTGTCCTGCGGATAAGGAAATTACTTCGAGTTTTTTCAATCAAGAAAAGGGAGACTCGGTCGCCCGGTGGGACATGATGGTCGGGGTTAGAATGGTCGAGGAGCACGACGAGAGAAGGGGATCTACCCAGTAAGGCATTTCTCGGCACTGTATGGGCCCATTGGGCTTCTGTGTTGATTGGGCCTTGATGGGCCTCACACTTAGAACCCTAAACTGTATTAAGTACAGTACACAAGACAATAACTTTCGATTATTTAAAAAAAAAATAAAAGTGGGCCTGTCTAGGCCTTGAGTCCTCTAGCCGATGAGTGGAAAGCCTGCCGCCGTTGTCATTGACCCAATCTGGATTCGGCTTAAAAGTTGAGTCGACAATTGACGAGTCAAAGGACATTTTTTTAAAAACTTTTGTCTTTTAATAAAAACTACCTTTAAATTACAAAAATAGTCTCTAAAAAAATTTATTTAAAAATACTAAATAGTCTCATGAGCTTACATAATATAAGATCAAAGGGAAATCGAAACAAAATGACAGGTTACTAACGAGCTTCTTAGTTCAAGCTTAAGCACAGTGTTTATTCTCAGCTTTCTTGTTCTTGTCTTCAAAGCTTCATTTGTTCATTCTCTCTCTCTCTCTCCACTCTGTCTCCCTCCATTCCTCACCATCACAAGCTGAAATCCTCCAGACTTCACCGTCGATTGCAATGAGCAGCCTCAGAACCGAGGAGGAACCACCCGCTATGCCGGTCGGGATCAATAAATCCAGACTCGAAGAGTTATGCACCGTTGTCAAAGGCATTGTTTTGGAGGGGGAAGATTCTCCGATGGAAGAGTGCAACATCGTGGACCTGGTTTGTACAGAGGCTTCGCCCTCGCGGAGTGGTTGCTCTCCGGCGGAACCTCCGACTCCCATGGATATCTCCAATGGCGCCGCTGGTTGGGTCATTAGTGGCTCGGCCTCAGATGATGAATGCCATACTCCGAGAGGGGAAGAGTACAGGATACCTGAGATTGTCACTTGCCCACCTGCGCCGAGGCGCCCGAGTAGGAATGCCACGGTGTCGCTTAATAGCAAGAAATACTTTTGCTCGGCTGAGGTGGAGGAGGTGTTGGAGCAAGAAGATGATGTGGTACTTACTGGTGGCCGATCTCTCTAAGATCAGCTGGCGCAATCAATAGAGAGCCTGCAGTCCGTGTCTCAGAAGATGTAATCTCCTACTGCTGCGATGGAAGAGATCAACTAACTCTCAGTGTTTCCATTATGATGTTTAGGACATCCATATTTTTTTGCCGTGCAATAAATTGTCGTATTTTACTTTCGGATGAGATGCTCGTGGTTGTGTCGGGATATGATGCGGGTTGAGCTTCATTTTCAGAGGATGTGTATCGGAATATCGATGTCGGCTAATTATCGACCCCGTGATTCACCAGGAAAACTTGTTTGCAGATTGAGCAAAATACATGAAAAAGAAAAGGAACATCGCTACCACACAGAGAGCATATTTTGCATTCATGGAAAGCAATTTTAATCCAATTTGCATGCCATACATAAGTTCTCATAAGAGTATATTCCATACAGGCAATCTACACTGGATTCACCTTACCATATAATAATATATGTATAAACCAAATGATATCAAAAAATCATTGGATCCTGAGGTTGAGTCAGTGCAGTTCACTATAAATAAAACTCTCATGATATAAATTCTTTTTATTTATAAGAGTCGAATTCAAAATCTTATTTAAGGAAAAATGAAATAGATACATGAGTCAAATTGCTAAATATATGTATAACTCTTACTATTGAAAAACTGCAATCATGCTCAAGTAATATATGGTTCAAATGAAATCCGCTCGTTAAAAATAATATATTCGTAATAATTTCTTTTAATTTATAATATCCGAGATGCGCTGGATAATCTCAAGTTCGGCCCATATTATTAATTTCGAGAGGCGGAGCCCAAAGCCCAATATAATGGGCTCAGTAAATTTGATTTACCCTTTAATCCACTGTAGTTTTTCTGCTTATTGATTTGCCCCCAAATTTCTAGGGCGCGCGAGAGCCAACTTGGGAATTGAAGTAAGCTGTTTGTCGAATCGAATCGGCTAGAACTGACGATGAATTCCGAATCTCTGAGGGAATTCATACGGAGGGAAGTACCCGACTGGGACGATGAGGTGGTGTCGACCGCCCGATTCAAGGCGTTCAGCGGACAGAGGTCGGACTGGGAGCCGCGATACAATTTCTGGAGAGATTTGATCCTGAGAGTCGCCCGCCATTTCGATCTCTTAATAATTCATCCTTCTCAGGTTAATCGTCTCATGCTTCCGAGCTATTTAATTTGAATCGCTGTTTCTTCTGTTGGGACTGGGTTGTGTGATTGTCTTTCGTGCTGTTCTGGTGAGAAGGTGAAGGAATGGTTTAGCAGAGGCGGCTTGAATCCTTTATGCATTGATCATGTACTGGTGAGCTTCCTGCACATATAATGTTAACAATCATCTTTGTGTGCGTGTGTGTTCTTTTAGATTCAGCTGGCAAATTGTGTTAGGAGGCAAGTTGTTTTGGTCTTTGAAGCTCTATGGATAGTGCTTTACTCTTCATTTCCAGCTTTTGATGTACAATGAAGGTGAGATTATTCGAGTCGGGGATCTTGTAGACCCCACTACTGCAAAGCTCTCCCAGATTTTGAAGAAAGTACGGCTTTTGATGTTACGACCGTCCAATGCGGAAGAAGCACTTCAAGATAATCTTATACTCAGTGCTCTACTCAAAGTATGTTTTGTTCTCGAATTCTCTGCAGAACTGGGCATTTAACTTGTTAACATGCGACAGATAGTCCTGCAAGTTCGATTGAGTTATCTGTAATCTTCATGCTCAGGATAAAGCCTTTGGAGTGATTAAGCATTTATCTGAGAGCTACTGGACCTCTTCCTGCATCATGACAATGAAGAGTTTTGAAGAGATATGCGGAGGACCAGATGAAGCGTTAGCTATTTTTAATCATGTTTGGGAATGTGGGAAAGCGCATTATCTCTATACTCGTAAAAAGGAGGTTCTGGAGGTATTGCTGGGGAACTTTTCTTTCTTTTGACCGTTTTGGTTTCTAATTGAGGAACTCAGTCTAGTTCCAGCATTCAAATTTGATTTAGCCATTACATTCCATGAAGAATCCATCTGAAGGTGCTACTGTTTTTTTGCAGGGTGTTAAAATTTCCCTTTCTTCAGATGCTGTTTCTAGCATAACAAGTTTAGATTATGACATCCTGCATTTAGTTTGGACAACAGAAAAGCTTCAGCAGCAACTCGATGTGATTGATCAGCGCTATCAGAAGTAATAATTCCTTTCTGGTCTTGGGCAAATATGCCAAACACATTTATGTTTTAGCACATAGTTAAAAGCAAATTTGAAGTGTAGTGGACTCAGATCAAATTAGTTTTTGGGTTTGACAAATGCCACCATTGATTTAACCGAGGGTCATTATGGAATTTCACCTTGGTTCTTCGGTGTTTGATGTTGTACAATTGTCTCTGAAGGTCGAGAAGTTCAGCTGTTGCTTCTCTGAAATCTGGAAATAGAAAAGTTGCTTTAAGGTATGCAAGGGAGCTAAAGTTGGCATCAGAGAATAGAGAGAAATGTGTGTCACTTTTGAACAGAGTTGAAGAAGTCCTTAATGTCATCTCTAATGCTGAATCCACCAGAAAGGTAAGTTCAGCATATTAGCAAAATCTTCCTAATGTGTATAATTCCATCTTGGTTTGAGTGATGTATCATCATATCTATGACTGCACATACATTATGTATGTGTACTTATGATCATTTCAGCTCTCGAATATGCTGGCCTGTCTTTCATGATAGGTTTCTGAAGCGATACAAATTGGAGCTCGAGCAATGAAGGAAAATAAGATCAGTGTTGAGGAAGTTCAACTCTGCCTAGAAGAAATTGATGAGAGCGTTGAATCACAGAAGCAAGTCGAAAAGGCCTTAGGTATGAGTTTCTGTCTCATATATTCTCTCAGCCAATCTGGTACCATGTCTGTCCATCTCCCTCTCTATCCTTCTATGCGTGTGTGTCTCCTCCTTTTCTAACAGATGCCTCTATTCCTTAAAGTAGAATCAGCGTCCTCTACTGGCTTTGAGGACAAGGATGTAGAAGATGAGTTCAGAAAGTTGGAACTGGAAATTGAAAGTGAGAATCCTCATGTGGAAAGTGGAATAGGGATGCCTATTCAAGAGCCTGGTGCATCAGGATCTGTTGAATCATTAAGCAAGACATTAGGAAATCTGAGGCTTGTAGATAAAACAGAAAGAGTAAATGATGAATCTGAATCTTCAATTGGAAGTAATAAACCCAGGATTCATCTGCTCAAACCCGAAGCTGCATAGTACTTCCCCTAATATGTCGTTGATCCATCTGTCTTGTAACTCATCGCGTGTAATGTGATCTCTTGTTGGTATGTTGATTCAATAGGTGTATAATAAACACGTGAACATCGAAGTTATCATCAAGGAGATCCTCTCCTGAGTTGCAGTATTTACAAGTGCTTTCTAGAAATTTATAGCCATATTCTCTGTGTTCTTCCCGTTCAAAGATTATCTCCCTATAATCTACCAAAAACCAGCTGACTGGAGCATGCATTATTCGGGAAAAATTGATGGGTACCCACATTTTTAATTTCTGCCCGCCTTCTGAGAATCATTGGAGCCTGAAGTAGCTGCCGAGCCCAGCTGTTCTATCATTGTAGCAACGGCCCTGGAGAAATCAGCACCATTCACGAGTGATCTTAAGGCAGGGTGACCTCCGAGGACTGGAATGTACGGCATGCACACCATCGGCTGGAACCCTCCTGCCAAAGCAGTCGAGCTGGGTCCGGGAAGCGGGAACTGATGGGCTGGGCCTTGGACGAAACCTGGCCCCATTCTGAGGCCCATTCCGGGGCTCATGAGGGGGAACTGGTTCAAGTACGGCAATGGCAGTTGGTGTATTCCGGCAGGTAACATCGCCATAGGGGATGGGAACATGCGGTTTCCCGTCGACATGATCTGCACTATCAGTTCCGAACGAATGAGACTTCAAGTTTGAGAGGCGGCAGAAACACTAGCAGTCGAGGAGAAGATAGTTCGGGGGACCCATAAAACAAAAAAAGAAGAATTTAAAAACAAAAAAAAAAAAATTAACTTCCAGGTCAGTTTATTAATCAAGGGCTCATTTGAGAGGAAGTACCTGGAGCTGAAGCTGAAGAGTTTTCATGTACTCAATTGCTTCGTCTAGGACGGAAGCTTTGTCCACCTTCATCTCAAAGAAATTCTAATGAGAAACTTCCGATGGAATCGGGTCACATCTAGTTTAATTACTTCCACTACATGTTGTAGATCAGTTTAATTTAATGTGATGGATCCCTGACCTTATCGCAATTCGGCAGAAGCTCCTGTAACGCTCGCATTCTCTTGTTGATCCGATCTCTTCTCTTCTGTTTGAAAAGTTTGTCAATATATCAACAAAACCATCAAGTAACGACATTTCAGGTCAGGTAGGTGTATATGTCCGTAGTATGTGTTGGATCGAATTTTCAATGCTCACCTTTTCTGATAGATTATGAGTCTCAGAACGGCTTCCTTTAGTCCCGTTGCTTCCTCCGGCATGATGTAATTTTCTTCTCTTGCGACCCTTCATTTCTTCTTGTTCTTGATCCTATGTATCATTGTTTTGGAAAAGCCATCATTAAGACCTGAAGATGATTAAATATCTTCGCCGGGGGGGCGGAGGGTGGGGGTGTGTGGGAATACTACGGCTAAGCTTCATATAGGATCAGAACTTTTTCACAATTAGACTGCTTTGTGCATTTTGAGGGTTGATAGTTCCGATCTAACATGTATGAGCTCCAACGTTGAAAAAATATCGATGAAAATGTTTAATTAGCGTGTTGGGATCTGCTTACTTCATCTTGATATCTGGACTCCGGTTGATTGAATCTTGCTGATCTCTTCGACTTGCATGGAGGTGCATCTGAAGCTCCCATGCTTGAGTCTGGCCCCGGAACTTGATGATCATCATCAAACTCACTGTTCCGAATGAAATGATCTTCAATGAAGTTGTTGCCAATTGCTTGAGAATGCTCATCGGGGACTAGAGAATCTCCCCCACCGGCCATGGAACTCGGAGGCACGGCCATTACGACTCCTGTCCCCACATGAATTGGCTGCTCCCGACAACCAATTTGCATGTCCTTGCCCCCCCAGAGAGGCTTCTTGTTGAGATTATCCGTCTCGACTTTTGTTGGAGTAATTCTATTGTGACTGGTGCTTCCAATTCCTTGGCCAATAGCAGCATCATTCTTCAGAGAATCAAACCCTCGGAAGTGGGAGAAGTTCATTTTCTTCATCTCTCCGTCGATTGATCCTTTGCTTGGCTTGGAGAAACCATTTGTAGGTAACAGATGGTGGTTGGAATTGAACTTTGGTGGTAGATAGGAAGTTGGAATTTGGTATTGCTGAGAATTACGGTCAATATTTGGTCTGTTACGGCCACCACCAAACAGGAATACGCTTGGATGGGATCCTATTCTCGGGGTCTTTTTTCCCCGGCCCTCATTCTCTTCTTCATGTCCTACGAGTTCGTTGTTAGAGAAACGAACATCATTGTTCGGATTAGTCCTACCTCGCACAGGTAGAGTCCCATTTTCCCATACCAGCTCCACAGGATCATGATTAGGACTGCAAGGAAAGCCGATGAAATTAATACATGAACTAACTTGTTACAAGTTAAGAAAGATCGACAACCAACGAGTTCCTTGTTCCCACGAAATATCTTCCGAAGGCTACGGTATACAGTAGATTCAGAACAGATATGGCCGCAAGCTGTCGAGCCGAATTAGTTGAAGTCGTATGGCCATGAGTTTCAGAAAACCCTATTGATGGTTTAAACAGTATGTAACTCAAAAGTTTGTTCAAAGGGCGTCACAAACAGATACATACCCTGGAACCACCGCATGCCTTGTCCTCATCGCGGGAGACGAACAATCAATCGAGTCAGGGGGATATACTGTTCCTCGTGTTGGGATTGTGAGAGGGATCTCGACGCGCAAACCCCGATCAAGTAGATCTCTCCACCATGAACACTTCTGCACTGCCTTCTTGGAAAAAGCTAGCAGACAAAAATCGGGTCCGATCAACCGAACAACAATACTGGATGAAGGAAACTATTGTTTTGAAGAAGCTTTTGTTGATGAGGGCTTAAGAGGGAACGCACGTAGATGAACGATTCTCAGCAACGCATCGAGAGAGAGGTGTTTCAGCTTTCGTTGAAGCTCGTAGTGTGGCATTATGGAGGGATGGAGAGAGCTGTCAGCATAGTGCTTATGGAGCCCGCAGGAATGGCAGTCGGGATGTGTCGGAAGACTTAATTACGTGGTGATAACGTACCCTGTAATTGTTGGGACCATTCGTAATCATTATCACCCACACAAGCAACACTATACGTCTCTCTCGGAAGCTCGACGATTAATCCAGAGGTTCGACTTGTGCTCACTCGTAATTGATTGACACAGGAAACGTTCTGCAATATTTTCCCACAACTGGGGAGGGCTTGCTCGACTTATTCATACAGTTCTTACGGCGTCGTTTAAGTGTCGTGTTGTACGCTTTCACGAATTAAAATATCATGTTTTCGTGGATTCAGAAGAAAACACACGCATGGAACACTAAGTCAGATCACTGGATCGGCTAGGGTTCATTGAACATGTACCGCTACATCTTGGGAATTTATTCAAGTTTAAGGACAGTGAGCCCACAAATTAATTTCTAAGAATTTATTTCCCCTTTATTCTCTTTCTTCCATCTATCACTTATCATCCCTTTCCATCAAATTAATTCTTCATGTCCTACCGGCCTCTTCTACGGTACACACGCACACGGATATCAAGTATCAGCGCAAGAACATCTGAAAATGGAAAACCCATATGCCCAATTACCTCATCCCTTAACTATTCAAAATTTTTAATAAATTAATCTAATTTAAGTATGAATTAATCATCACTTATTAGATTTTTTAATATTAAATAATATAAATAGAATACAAAAACTTCCTAAGTAATATCAAGTCTCTGAGATCTCATTGATTATTATACTCATATGTTTTAATTCTATATGCGAAATAACGGCATCTTAACAACGGTTTTAACAGTACAATTCATTTGAAAAAAGAATTAAAACACTTCTACCTTAAGAGAATATCTGAGACTAATAACTAAAAAAATTGCCCATTAATTATCATCGCCCATTTACTAATCACTCATTAGTGAAGCATTTCTCGGAATCGCTAGGGCCGTAGTGGATCTGAATCATTACTTGATTAGGTTGTGAATACTGTTGAGTTGACGAAATGGATCAGAATCTTCTTCTGGATACTGCACGTGGAGAAATTGGATCCTTGCTCCCAAGGGTCAATTCCTCACGGGCCTCCCTTCCCCCCCGGGGGCCCCGCAACAGCGAACCGTCGTCCTAAAAATCGTGCACTTCACGTGATCCCGTGTGAGTCACGTGCCCCTGCTCCCCCACCACCGCCAGGTCGTACTTTCTTGGTTTGGTCCTTCAAACTCAAAGCCCTTGAAAAACGACGACGTGGCGGTGTCAGCGCCACTCGGCTTCAATGTGATCTTGGTGACATTTGCCCTTTTTGATTAAATGGGTACATCTTATTATATATGTTACAATTTAATGCATATTTAACACATGATTATGTTAAGTTGTAATACACATCATATATATATATATATATAAAATGAGGAAATAATGGTGTTTACTCTATTATATATCAAGATCTTTAATCATATTTTTCGATATAAAATTTTATTATTAAATACCAACCCTCACATGAGAACGTGACTCAGATGTGCCACATGCCATTTAATACTCGCTTGCAACCATAGTTTTTAAAACCGGACCGGGCCGGGCCGGGAACCGGTCAGGGTATGGGTTCATGGGTTTATGGGTCGAACCGCATGTTTAATAAATAATATTACAATTTAACTATGATTTATAATAAAAATTATTAATATAGACATTATATTAGTCTTAGATTCAACATAAAATATGAATATAAGTTTAGTAAAATAAAATAAGTACGTTATAATTATTTTTTATTTTAAGTTGACTAATTTTCTCATGGGTTCAATTAGGTTCATTGGATTGATCGGAAACCGGCCGGTGCAACCGGATTTGACCTAATTTAAAGTGTAATTGGAGTATTTATGAGAATCGGACCGTGTGGGTGGGCGGTTCCCGGTCGAACTAGCCGAACCGGCTGGCCCGGTCCAGTTTTTAAAACTATACTTGCAACAACTATTCATGAGTTGAAAATTTTCTTTTATATTCAAATAAGGGATCAACCAACTTAATAAACTAACATAACAGTATTACATAATCTATTATATACATTGATCTTTAATGTATTTATTATTATTATTATTGGATCTTATCCCTCAACAGAGAGTGATTTGCGGGGCTCAAACGCTAGCTTTTGGCAGTTAATTGTTTATTATATGTGCGAGACTGAAAAAATGAGAGGCGACAGAGGGTTGCCTTTACCCACCGTGGGCGTGGTCGAGTGGTTCGACACTCATTATCCCAATGGGAGGATTCGAGTTTGAGTCCTACATGCGGCAGAGAGCTCTTAACCCCTTAAATGGGCCGACCTAGGACGATTCGGATTAGTTAGCTGGACAAAGTCCAACTGGATNGAGTCCTACATGCGGCAGAGAGCTCTTAACCCCTTAAATGGGCCGACCTAGGACGATTCGGATTAGTTAGCTGGACAAAGTCCAACTGGATATAGGTGGTGTATACCAAAAAAGACAGAGGGTTGCCTTTATGTGGGGTTGGTTGGTGTTGTTGGGGATGTCCTCTTTAGTTGAGCTACTGATGATCACAGTTGTCGGGCTATTTATTTACTGGTACACACCTCAAGTAGAATGAGAGCAATAGAGTCTTACTGACTGGATTAATTTAATTACTCATATCTCAGATAATATTATTATATAGAACTTCTTTATTTTATTTTATTTTATAATAAACTCCTAGATTAAGCCATAAAATTTATTACTAAATTTATGAGAGATTTGATATACTCATATAAAAACTTAAAATTCAAATATAGTAATATCATTTCTCTTTTATTTATGTTTTTATTAACCTGTATGAGTCACCTGTCACGATTGAAACAAATTACTAAAATGCCAATGTGACGAAATACTAAAAATAACTTGTCATGCAAGAGAAGGACACGACACACCGTTGGAGATCGGTCTCCGCAGCAGTCGCTTTCCACATTCCACAGAGCTTTGTGTGGTAGGACGACACTAACATGTAACAATCCCATATTTCAAATGCACGTAAAAGAGATATTTGATTCTTATTCCTCTCAATTTTGAACTAAGAAATTATCTATTTTGGCTTTGTGAGTAATGATATTATGTGCCCTTTTAAATTTTATTTTTGGGTTCGCACGGCGATTTAGAAAAGTAATTTCCGACAGCTCGCGGGCGGTGGGTGCACCCACTAGTCCTCAAGACGACATGTGGGACGGTACGTGCAGAAATTTAGTGGCAAGGAATCTCTTGATGTATTTCTATTTGTGCACGGATGTATAGGACAATAAATTCAAAAGAAAGCGAAGCCAAATAGGAAAAGGGCAAATAAAGGGAATCAATCGGAAGAATTATTTGTGGACGAAACAACATTGGGACAATGAGCGAGGATGGAGGAGTATCGATAAAACGTTGTCGTTTTCTCTTGAGCCGGTTGCCCTTGGAGCTTGTCCACGTAATATTGGACCGTTTAATACAACGATGTCACATTATATATATATATATATATATATATGTAGCGTGGGGACGCGCGCTTGTTCCTTGATTGGATAAGAAGAAAAAAGAAGAAAAACAACATATATATTGATTTGATTAACTTGATCCAGTAAAATTTTTTAATAAAATATCCATTTCATATCTTATAAAAGAGAAAAATATAAATTTATAGTATTTTGTTTATTAATGAAATTATCTAATTCAAATTTAGATTAGTTATAATTTATTATTAGACTCTTGGGTTAATATATATTGTCCACAAAGAAAGAAAGAAAGAAAAATGAGAGAAGATAAAACAACAAAAATGATGATATAAGATGTCCTTGGCTTGGGACCAAAGTTGGGTTCGACGAGCGACGGTCCATAATGAAGTAATAATCATTGTCATTTTCTCTTGATTCGATTCCTGCTGTAGCTTATCCACCTGCTAATTTGGATCACCGAGTAGCTATGATAATATTTATGGATTAGTTCCTTAGGAGCCAAAAAGAAAAAGAAAAAGAAATTTAGATTTCCATGAAATCAAGAACTTCTTAACCGCGCTTATTTCATAATTCATATCAAAATTAGCCTAGAGACTAGAAGTGCTTCTGATTTTCGCAGTCCAAGTTCGGCCCGGTATTGACAGTGAACAGTTTCGTGTATCTCTTGAAATAGCCGATCCGGTCGTTGACCCTGCTGTCGCCGGGGATCCCACATTCAAGACCTCCGTTGATTATGTTAGTGACGAGGCCGAACCCAGCAGTCCGGTTGGCAGCAAGGTCCGCTTCTGTGGGCACATATCGCCCAACCATGACGTCGTGGCACGATGGCTTGGGCTTCTGCTCTGTCATCCAGAACCAGAGGGCCGTCTTGAATGCGATCAAGGAGTTGTTTGCAACTATGTCCGGATTTCTGAGCCCGTCGAATCCTAGTGCCTTCCCCGCTGGACCGTAGTTGTAGTTCCTGCAATCCGATCAACAAGTCGAAGCACCGACTTCAGCGTAGGTTATATACATATATATATATATATATAATAAACTCAGCATATACGCGTAACAATGAAATGATCGAGTTCCAATATAAAACTTGCCACGATAGCTGTATGGGGCCCCTCCCTTTGTAAGACTTGCCGGGGAAACAAGGCCACTCCGTGTTGCTCGTGTCGCAGTAATCGCTCTGCGGGCTCACCTCTTCCTTGAAGCATAAACCCCAAGCGTAGGGACCGTCAGGAGCAGTGGCCCACCCACCGGTGGTCTCGTGCGATATCTGAGCGAGGAAAGCAGCGATCTCCCTCTTCCGAGTGGCTACCCTCCCAGTGTTGCCAAAGCTCGGGAAGCAGCGGGCCGCCTGGATGAACGAGTCGTAGCTGTAGAAGTTCTTGGCCGGGCATGCATTGTCGTCCTTGTGGAGGAATATGGAGTCGAAGAGGTCTCGAGTGACCAAGGAAGAGATCGAGACCATGCGTGCGTCAGAAGATCTCCAGGAGGCCAGTAAGGGTAGCAACAGCAGCAATAGACAGAGCTGAGCAAGCGGACCAGGTGGGGGAGGAACAGCCATGGCTATGGTTTCTGGGGTAGGCATGCAACGATGGGTAACGTATTCTTCTAATTTATAAGTGTCAGCTGAGATGTTGGGGGCAGACGCGGTGTGCAAAGTCAGGGGTCAAGCCTTTGACTTGGTATGATGACCAGTTCATTACATTTATTCGTATATATACTACATTGCACCACTTTTGACCGGTCAAACAAATCTTCAGTGTATCTTCCCATATGACACTGATGGCCGACCGGACTCTTGAACTACCAAATACTTTATATGTATTCTTAATTTATAATCAAATTAACATGAATTCAATTCTTGTTTTTGGGAAATCTTATACTCCTACAATTTAGGGATTTGCATAATCGGTATATATACTGTATTGTCCGGGTCGGATTAATCTATCTGATTTGGGATAGTTAAGTGAAGGGCAATAGAGGCCTAAGTGCAAATGTCGACACCGCGCATGCAGTAAGGAGACGGGCTGAAAGTCAACCATTACTTGGGTGGTGGCCTATAAGAAAATGGCTGGCCGTAGGATAAGTCTCCCATCTATAGGATGAAATATACATTAAGATACATCAATACAGTTTTTATATATTGAGATAGTTGGACTTTTTTTATTTAAGTAATATTTGAAGATTTGTAATTAAAAAGTATCAATAATAATAAAGAGTTTGATTTGTTAATGGGTTGAATGGATACGAAATAAGTGGTTAAATTAAAATTTCATCTGCCCATGGGCTTTCAATCATTGAAATAGATTACATACATTTCAGATAGATGTATTTGGCGTAATAATTATTATTCAATACGCCTCGATGAAAAAGAAAACATTCAAAAAGATTTTGATTCGATATATATGGATCGAGTGAGCGTGCCTTAGGAAATAATAATTCCACCCAACTTTTTAAATTATATATAATTAACTAAACATTATGTCTTGGACCGACTCAACATCATAAAGCCAGCCTCAATAATCTAGTCAAATTGAATGAGGTTCGCTGGAACACCGAGGGCACCCATGCCTTACAGAAACTACTTCTTTTTGGACTTGGTAATAATGATTGAATTCGTTTTGAACTCATAAAAAATCGGGTTCATTTTCACTTAAAATTTTAAGATGATAAGTGGTAGTACTATATTTTTCTTATGAGTTTACAACTTTCTATTTATTTGATTGATATATGATTGTATATTTCAACACTTATACTCACATGACAACGTGATCCACTTTAACATGTATCATTAAACACTAGCCCTTAACACCTATTTATGAGTCGGATATTCTTCTTTCAGGCTTGTATGATGGGGACAACATATCACAAGCCAGACAATTTTCTTTTGTATTCAGGCTTACATCAATTGATATGAGTCGAGCTTCCGGACTTGGGTTGGGAAACGTGGGAGTACACCGACTCTGATAGCATATTAAATTCATTGTGAGCCCCCCATAAGAGATTGAGTCTGCTTCACCTAAAAACTTAAGTTGATAGGTGATGGTGCTCTATTTTCTTATAAGTTCATAACTTTATCTTTATTTAGTCAATATGAGATCATATATATCAACAATGACCATTGAATCCTTGAATTTTGACGCGCAAACTTGTAAGATTCTTGCTAGACACCTTCTGCCCCTCTTGGAGTGATCGACAAATCAACTTTGAAAAATTCGGTTTAATGTTTTGTAAAAGAGCTAGAGGTAGCACTAAAAGAGAAATTAAAGAAATTTTGAATATGAAAAAAAAAATTGAGAAAGGGTTGCAAATATTTAGGGATTCATCTGACGGTTAACAAAAAGAAGTCAACAACATCCTTTCAATGTCTCATAGCCAAAATAACGGCTAAATTAGCTGGATGAAGAACAAATTACTTATCTTGGACAGCTAGGAGGACTACGCTAGTTAAATCAGTTCTTAATAATGTAATTATATATCCAATGAGCTCTTTCAAATTGCCTAGAGAACGTACGCGAAGGAATTGATCGTATCACGAGGGATTTTTAGTGATAAACATATGTCAGCCCAAAGTGTTTGGAGGACTCGGAATCAAAAGAGCTGCGGATTTTGTCAAGCCATGCTCTCGACGACAGCGTGGTTTTTGGCAACAAATGAGCACAGCTTAGCTGCAAAGAGTAATGAGAAGAAAATATGCTTCAAACTCGATTTCAACATCATCTTCCACACTTCAAGAAGGTATACAAATGTTTATGGAAACTTTAGAGAATGGTTGTCGTCGTAAGATTATAGGCAATGATAGAACGAACGACTGGAGTATGGCTAGACCTTTGGATTTCCGAAAATGAGAGATTCAAGCTACAACCCAATGCCGCTACAGTAGAGATGATCAATTCAAATTTGATGGTGAATGAACTATTTTCAAATGTATCAGATGGCTGATACTTTCAAAAATTAACTGGGTTATTTGACAATAGCACAATAGAGAATATAAATGAAATTCACGTTTGATTAAGAAATGATCAGGATGAATTTGTATGGATTAAAGCTAAAAATGGCCGACAAACAGTTAAGAGCTTCCACTTTTTGGATTTGGAAGACGTACTTAGAAGGCGTAATGAAATGTTCTGGAATAATCTTTGGAAACTAAAAATACTTGATCCCTTAAACCCTACCTATGGAGAATGGCTTCGGATTGCCTTCCCTTGGATTCAGCTGATGGGAGCTGTCCTTATGTGAAGTTGGATCCAACGGTTTCAAACATTTACTTGGAGATTGTCTCTATGCAAGAATTGCATGGAGAGAGTCACCATGGAGAGTTCTTAATGCTTTTCCTATCAATCATGGGATGGTAACTCCACATCACTACTATCTTTTTCTTATTTCTCCACCTAGTTTTCATCTTGATAAAACTGAATTACACAATTTTCAGCTTTTTGGTGCTATTTTGCTGCACAACTTATGGAAGGAGAGGGCTAAGGCTTTATATTCTGATAAAAGGCAAACTCTATTTGAGTTTTAACGATGTTAACAAATGTCGGGAAAATCCCTCCCGTACGGAGGGCAGAATCCTATAGGATATTATGGAGTTCAAATCTGAAATTATAATATATGCAGATATTAGGGAAGAGAATTAGAAATAAGAAAATTTCCCTTATTCAATACTTGAACCTGAAGCTTGAAATACCCTAATTCAATACGTGATGGAAAGCCTTTTATGATAAGAATTGTGAGAAATGACAGGAATACCATGAGTGAACAACCGTGAGGAGATAACCTCTTATGAGGAGCGTCATGAAGGATGAGGAGATTCACGAGTGGACAGTCGTGAGGAGACAACTTCTCACAATGAACTGTATGTAAGAGAAGAAAAGAAAAATCACGAGAAGACTTGTGATCGGGAGCCTCTATCGATAGAAATCGTGAGAGATGAGTGCCGTTGGTTGTTGTAGCATGTGATGACCAAGAGTGCTGGACATTGGCTGAAAGCATAGGGATGCGTTGTGGAACATAATAGCAAAATAGAGGAGCAACTAAGCAAGCCCATCAAATGCGTAGTCTGAGATCAAACCTTGATTGGAGTGATAAATAAGGTCTGATCAGAACCAAAATTTGACAGTAGCCTCATAACTTATGGGCTAATTAAGTTCTAAATGATGGAGATTAGATTTGTAACTCTTTAAGTGTTGTTTTTTTGTGACATTGGTGAATTGTCTGTATATGTGACAAATTTGCTAATCTAAGAGAAATGTCTCTTAAGCTATGGTTGATTCGAGGATGTTCCCTTAATACAAGAATTGCTATAATCTCCATTGAATAATGGAAAGTTTATTCTGGACTTGTTCCCGTGGTTTTTCCCTGCGTTGTGATTTTTCACCTAATTTTTTTTTTTGTATATATTTTCTTTGCTTATTACATTTTTTTTGATGCTATCTTGATTATATTATAAGGAAAAGGGTTTGTTCGTTACATTATCAAGGTATCGAACTTACACTTTCCCCACAACAAAGACCTATCAAGAATATCTTAATTTAACTTCTCCGATCCTGTTTTCTACATATCAGTTTCCTTCAGATTCTTTTTGCATCTTTATACAAGCAAATACCAATCCCAAGGCATTGAACTGCAAGGTGAAGATGACTCTCAAACAATTCATATTTATGTTGATGTGGCCCGGAGAACGGAAGGGGCTTGTCTTGCAGGGGTGGGAATGTCATCCTTAGTTGGTTCCGTAATCAGGGAGCCTTCTCCGCCCCCGCGCAAGCCAAAGCTGAAACCTTACTTCTGGCTGCACATATCGCATTTTCAAGAAGCTGGTCGAAGGTCATCTTTTTCTTAGATGCCTTGGATATTGTGAATTGTGTTAGCTTTTCTGCTATGCCTCCATGGGACTGTAAGAATGTGGTGCTGAACCTTTTGTTTTTTGTTGAATCTTTTTGTAAAGCGGAGATGTTTTAGGGTTCCTAGGCCAGCAAATACTCAAAGGTCACAATCTCTCTGAGACAGGCTTTAGAATGGGTAGTGCAGGAACATGTTTTTTTGGATGATGTAAATACCTTTATCTTTGTGGCATGAACGCATGTTTTGCTTATAAAAAAAAAACCGGAAACTAGGACAAAAAACATAAGGTTACAAGCGCCCTATTGGTAAGTAGTTTTGAGCCGAAAGCCATTAGCAATTGACCGGACCCCTTTCTCTACAGATATGGACACGGTCATCGACATTGGAAAAAGAAATTTGGGCCCGGTTTAATTGCAAAATGAGCCAGAAATGCTCGAGTTGTTCATTTTTGGGCTGGATCCTGAGATGTTCGATTCATCCGGACTACGCATCTTTTTGATCGAGAATAATATCCACGTAAATTCTCTGCACTTCCGCAACCTTGGAACCGAAGCCAAGCGGAATCTCCCCTGGAAAAGACAAGGCTCCTTGCATAAATGAATGAATCACAACAAAGAACTTCTGGCCGACATCTAGATAATGATATCATATGACACCAAGGTCCCACACCCACAACCCCCCCCTGGGGGCTGCCCGATCGTGATCCACCATCGCAAAGTCTCATGGGTATGACTGTGACAACATCGAGCTTGGCTAGCTACGATAGGAAGGGCTCTAACTATAAGGGCAAGCCTTGAGGTGGAGTTCGGTCAAAGGTATTATGGGTCGGAAAGGCTCGGTGGAAGTGAGCAACTAGCCTAACCTTAGGCGCGAAGTAGCTCGCCTGGGTCCAACTTTGTCAAAAGCGGTCTCGATCAACTTCCTGACAGAAGGGCTCCCACCGTCAACAGCAAGTTGTCATAAAAGTGGGCCTTCTTGTTTCGTAGACCGTGGGCCACACCGTGGAAACCACGCAGGCCCATCGCCATCAGCGTCAATTGGAAGTCTTTCTTCCTTTTTGGAAGAGATAAGTGGAAATTAATTTGAGCGAGACAATTCAGGATGGAGTAACGTGCGGTTTCAACTGTCCTCCGGCCGTCTTTTTCCTCCCATAGGAGCCCGTGATTTAAGTTCATTTCATATCACCACAAGTAATTCCCTAGTTTAAAAGAAAATATAAATAATAGAGAAATATATGGAGATGAAGACTTCTAGCTATGAGAATCTAATGCAAAACTCTTGGTTGAATATTGAAAAAAATACTACATAAACATAAATATTTTTTGTCATTTGAGGTCCCCTTTCTAACGTATAGAAATGGCCAACTGACCATCGATTTATCCATGGCATTCAAGTAAAGCAACCACGCTTTCCTTTTCCTCCACCAAACCCTGATTATTAAGCTGGTTAGGTTTCGATTCTCCTATGCAAATTGTTCATCTCCATCCCCAACGACGGTGTCCAAAATTGTAAGTTAATGGTGGCACCAACTTAGTTCAACTGTGAGCTGGAAGTGCTCATTACTTGGATCATCTTCCCCGCGATGGAGGCCATGTTAGCCCCGTCCTCTCACTCAGTGGGGGTGAGATATAGGGCTCGCAGTTCGATCAGCAGCGAACCCTCTTGGGATCATACTTGCTCTATGTTTGTCTCAGTTCCTTCTATTCGTGATGGCATAATAGCACGGATATCGATGTCGATGTTCAAAGACAACAATTGAAAAACATCCTGATTTAAATACTGCGTTGTTAGTGAATTAGTAGCTCATCTAACCCAAAAATAAGGAGCCAGGCCGAGTGAGGAAATCTGCTGAAAGGGGTCGGAAAAGAAGTACCCGAGATCAATTAAGAATCAACATCATCCATTTATCTCTCTATTTAATTCACAAACTAGCGTTTGTCATAACAACCGAAAGAAGACATATGAAGGCCCCATAACAGGATGATTCAACATTAAACGTCAATGATCTTAGAAATACTACACCTCTGGATGAGGTCCACGAGGTCTGAGGATTTGAAATTCTCGTTTTCACACTACATAGGACCAATAACACGACATAGACATTAGTATATCAGAGAATGAACTTGTCTTGTCGACATGATAAAAATCTAAACTGGTCCCTCGAGCTTGCAAGCATGCCGAAATTTCTTCTTGACATTAAAAACTCAATTTTCTAGCAAATTATGATTTAACTTTGGACATATTTTCCAAGTTCACGCATCGATTTTCCAATTGATGTGATCATGGACGTTGTTATTACAATTAATGGCATGGTCTCCCACATGGTTGTCGGCATAAACACTCTTTTTCAGCACTTGAGCCAATGGGAAAAATCGGTGGTTTAGATATGATACGAATAGCTGTAGCAAGTGCTATATGTTAAAGGCGGTACATTGTCAAATTCTCTTCCCTCGATCATGGAAGAGTATTACCAATTTATTGATTCTAGATAAATATACATTTTCCAATACTTTCTAGTTCGTCATTTACATTTTTTTTTTGCACGCATTAACAGAAACAGATGTACGTACATAATGTCTACATATGATTCACATAGCAAAATGTGAAAATCGTTCTCAGAATTGTATGTGCTTCTTCGGTTATTAGGACATTCATGCGTGTTCCGATTGAATCGGCTAGTTGCAACTTTGGACCAGCGTCTGAATGGGAATTTAACTCGGTGTGCAGCAAACAATAGAATAGGGAAGAAAGAATCATACATCCAATATACATGGTTTTAGACAGTTGTATGATCCGCATTCCATGAGCCAAGGAGGTTTAGTTAGGAACTAACTATTTTTGTGGAGCACATGAGAATCAGCTTCTTACAATGGCACTCTTGGGATAGCGAACAATATGAAAATATATTGATCATAAGAAATCTCGTATAATAAGAAAATAATAATATATGCTAAAATATTGAGAAATTCTTTTTCTAACAAAACACCATCATGCTGAGAAAAGATATCGTGACACTACGCGTTTGTGTATACTCATTGGCTTCTAACATCTAGTGTTATGGCATTGCAGAGAAGAATGTTATGGCACTGCATATGTTCATTAGTTTATAGGCTCCACTGCCAAGACACTAGTTGTGGATATCACAACACTAACTAATATCAAACATAGTTTTTAAAACCGGACCGGGCCGGGAACCAGTGTAAGCATGGGTTCATGGGTCGTGCTGGAGGTTTAATGAGTTGAACCATATATTTAATAATATAATATTACTAATAAATTTACATAATATCATAATTTGAATATAATTTATAACAAAAATTATTAATATAACCATTATATTAAATAAAAGTTTAATATAAAATATAAATATAAGTTTAGTAAAATAAAATAAGTATATTATAATAGGTTTTTGTTTTTATTTTTAATTTTAAGTTGNCTCATGGGTTCAATTAGGTTCACCGGTTGGATTGGGAATTAACTTGTTCAATTCAAGTTTTTCTCTTTGAATGTACAATTAGATTTTTTTAGGAACCAGACCGGGTGAGTGGCTGGTTCCTGATTGAACTGGCCGACCCAGTCCGGTTTTAAGAACTATGATATCAAACGTATTCTACTCTTTAGTATTACAACATTATGCTAAAGTTTCATGACATTTTATACAAAATTGTTACATTCAACTTTATGTTCATATATATAAGTAAATGACGGTTCTACTACTCATTTATTGAGCCGATAACTCGACAAATATGACCCACAATTTATCGGTGCGGAGAAAAGAATATTTTTTTTTAAATGGAGCGAAATAAATGCCCCCAAAATTTCCAATTGTGTAAATCAACTACATATGAAACCCCCTGGTCCCAGGTTGCCAACTGCACTCACCTAGTTTTTTAGTTAAATATATTTATGCTTCCCAATATATATATATCTTGTGTAATTACAGGGTTAACTGAATTAATTTCATCGTCTCAAATTCGATGCCTTTTCGCCGGATGCACAGGTGCGCAAGTTCACCATAGATTACTGCGGGCAAGGTTGACCAGTAGCTACGAATCGCAGCAATCAAATTGCAAACCGACAGCAAATTATTTTTTTTTTTAAAATGCAAGTTAAATTGATGATGACAAGAAACTCCTTGACGGGTTTCGTGGAGAATCTCTACAAGCTAGCGGCTCAAAGGTCTAAGGTTGAAAATGATTTTTTTTCCTAGAAATTCGGCGGAAACGAAAACAAGATAATAATTAGTGAGGAAAAATCTGTCGTATATAAAATCTCTTTTAAAAAAAATGAGGTACGGACACGCCGAGGGATTTCACGTATAAAATTACATGCACACGTCATAGGATCGTAAGTTGACGTGATTTCTTTTGAATCCCAGAGTAGCAGAAGCTTCTGGCTGCGCCTACGAAAATGGGAACCCTAGGTTTCTCTCTAGGGTTTGGATCAGATTATGGCGGGCGGTCAACGTGAGTGATGGGAGACGAGAAGCACGGAGGAGGAGTTGACGAAAGGAAAAGTAGGGTTTGCATGGGAAGCTTGTGGTATGAATTAATGACCTTTGTGGGAAATTTTAGATCAACCTAGCTAGTTTACTTTATGTCACTTGAGTTACAAGTCCAATCAGATCTACTAGTCTCATATATATATATATATATATATATATATATATATAGCTGCAGCATGGGGAATTGTATCAATCTTAAACATATCAATTGTTCCCATCCCTCTACACAAAAATCTCTTTTTCTCCGACTAAGTTCCCTTTTCATATGGAGCTTTAGTGGTGGGTGGAACCGTCCTTTGAGTCATCCGTCCATGAAAGAACGAAGGATGGGCGAGTCGTCCCATGTTAACGCCGCTTTCTCTTAGTGGGGTCCCTCTGTGTCGGCTTGCAGCCACTGCCCATCCCACTTGATGAGAGAAAGATGATCCGTTGTCACTGCGTGGCATTGTGTGCTAACTTCAACATTAATTGAGTGAAAATGAACCAATTCGACTACTGTCACAATGTCTGAAGTGTATACATATATCATAAAAAAGAGATAATGTGATAATGTCGAAATTAAATCCCGTAAAACTCCACATGATTCTCTATTCATATTTTTCTTGTACTCCTACCTTTTCCCCATTATAACAAAAAGAAAACCATGTTTTATACAACAATAAGATCTTCATTTGTTGTAACTGTTATTGAAACATATCTTGTTTCCTTGCATGCATTATGAATCATATATGATCGATCATGTTCGGTTAGGCATATGATCTCAATTTTAATTCGAGGGTCAATTATACATATGATACATGAAGTTTTGAAAAAGAAATAAATTAGCACAAAAGTAGTATTTGATGCTCCATTAGTATAAAAGGTTATCATATTTTCCCCATTAATATAATCCGTTAAATTGGTGCTAATGACCTTATAAATAAAGGGTTAACTTCTCCAAATGGAAAAAAAAAGGAAATACATTAAAATTGGTATAAAAAAGAACTATTGGTATGGAATCTTAAGCAAAAATTGTTTTATGAAATGAATGAATTTTATTTCATGTGCAATTATTTTTTCATCACTTTCAACTTTGTCACGCACTCACAAAAATAAAGTTAAGTTGAACTTTTCCTCTTCTCCTCTCTTTCTCTATAACCCCATCGTCTGCCATCCAAGCGAAAGTTTATCTATCCTGATCCTAAATCGAAAGAGTAGGGTACAAATTTAAAACTTTATGACCGATTGGGTACAAAATTTTTATTTTGCATTAATTTAAAATATTGTAAAAACCTTTTGCATCATCAACACAACATCATTACGACTTTTGACGGTTTATATATATAAACGAATAACGCATTTATAATATTCTGTATTAAAGAAGGAGTATAAAAAAATTATTCTTGCCCAAATTTATTTCTTTTTTAAAAAAAATCATATACCATTTGTACAATTGACCCTCTGACTATGAGCAAATGGAGGAATACGTACAACAGATAATTTGCAAGTACTCTTCCCCCAATGGTTTTTTTTTAAAGAAAATGTTTCATTAGCCAAAAAGATAATAAATTTTTTTCTCTCCTTAAATCTCTCATTTAACGTAAACGACGACTCCTTCTGTAGCAGGTAGGGTGTCCGAAGGTCAATCGCCTTTCTGCATACGACAACATCAGTGGCTATCCACGACAACCCCCGACGGAGAAAAAAAAAATCATGCACTAGTTGCATTGAGTTATAACGACTGCTAGATTTTTTTTCCCTCTATATAATATAGATCATAAATATAATATATGAGAATAAATGATATTCACACCGGGCACGGGCACATGTAAAATTCATTGCTTGCTTTCATAACTTTCTAAAAAATATATATAATGTCTTATTTATAATTACGTTTGTTGAACACTAAAATTTCCGAAACATGCTTTCGTCAACTTGAAGATACCTACTCACTTAAGAATATTACTCCCAACTATTTGACCGTATTGTGAATATGAACGGAAGATCTATCATGATAATATAATTGAAAGTGATTTGATATATATATATATATATATTCTTTATTTTGATGGATTTACTACACTCAAATTTGGATGGATAAGTGTTTATTGAATTTCCATCTACCACCAGATTATATGGGGGCAAAAATAAATGTGGGGGAGGCAAGATCGCTCTCAATGCCCTGGTATTTTATTAGGGTTAGAGAATGACCTTCCAGCTGTTGATTCTCTGGTTTGATTGAGTGGAGCACTCCATCTCAATGAATATATCAATATATCTTTGCCCATACTGACTGAAATTTTCCACATCTTTGACCAATTAAACTGAGATCATTTCCCTGTTTATAAAAATGAGGTTGGCAGGCAGTTACTGTGATGCGCATGATGACCCCCCGGCCACACCGCCACATGTTCTTCGACTTCATAATCCCATCCCATAATTTTCTATTGGAATTATTGATTTCTCCGATCCTCACGTTCTTATTCTTGGAATAGAGTAGCTGCTGTCAAGTAAACGCATAGATAACAATGATTTTAATATATATATATATATAAATAAAGTAAATTATCATTTATTATAATAATATTACTCTTAATCAGATACGAAAAGATTTTATATATATTCAATTCTTATCGATTGAATTCCCAAGATTTCCCCTTAAATTGTATACTTCTTGCTTTCTTCTAGATGAACAAGCATCTTTAATTATAAGTCGAAGAAATGATGTGAAGGACCTGAGAAGTGAGATGTTGAAAAAGTGTCCATACACAGCAAAGTCCATTATCTTCCCTGTTTCTACCCTAGAGAGGACGAAAGTAATGGCAGTATTTCTTCATTTGTCGTACTTTTATATGTATGTATTTGTATGTGCATTTGCACTTTAGATTGGTCCAAGTGGAAGTTGTTGACGAATAGGGCACAACCGCAGTTTTCCATCACGTTAACCATGATTTGTGATATGTACTCGGCACTCGGCTCGACTAGGGGAGGTCATCCTCCATGAGTTGTCACCCCCTCGGTGACCACCGAGATGGTCTCACCAAACGCCTCGGAGACTCTGTTCCCTTTGAACTACTAAGTTAGCTTATTAGTGGCCTCTATACCTGTTAGGACGGTCACAACGTCGGTTCCCTGGGGCCCCAAAAGTCGGCCTTGGCTCTAATGCCATATGACTCTTGCTGTCACAGGGCCGATGCGGGTCACAAATTTTTCCGCACCCCGCTAGACGTTGACACTTCTCTTGCCAACCAGCCACACACATACCGCACGTACTATCGAGGTCATTCAATCACAGAACCACAAAAACAACACTAAGGAACACAAGAACACAATTGGGAAAACGTAACTTGTATTCACATATATTACAAGTACACGAAAAACCCAACCCATGACAGAACTCTTACACGCAGTCTCACGAGCCTATGCCTTGCAGCCTTGCAGCCTTGCGTTGCTTGCACTCCTGTCTCGTGCCTTCTCTCAAGAACACCGGACTGCGGGTCTGACTTGACTTCCACTCCTTGGAATCTTGGGGCCTCTGTGCCTCCTAACTGCCCTGGTCATTCTTGCTGCCCTACTAGCTTTTGCTCGTGGGTTCTTGGTGTCTCTGCAGAATGAGACTGCCCCCTTTATATAGGGGAGCCTAGTGAGCTCGATATGGCAACTGATATATTCAAATCCTTTGATTCACAACATCATTTTTCCAATATGTTCAATCCCTCTAGGATTGTTTTCATAACAGATTGGTTGCCAAATTTGTCCAATTCCTGTAGGATTGTTTTCATAACAGATTGATTGTTATTCCCGGATTGTTTGCTTGGATTGACTTGGCGCCAGCTTAGCCTCATCGACCCGATCCATCCTCCTTAGGATCCACATCCATGATCTCCTTCCCAAAATCACGGTCGTCTGAACGGGATTGTTGCGTCCACTGGTGCTCGAGCATGGTCAAGGACTTAATCGATCTCCACAAATAGTGAACTCTCGTGCCGCTATGTGCTGAGCCTCCCTTAGCATCTGCCGGGCCTGTTGAGTCATTGGCACTCCTAGAGTGCCTTTGCGCGGTTGTATAAGGTTCCTCGAACCTCCTAGAGCATTGCACCGTGTCGTGCTCGTGGGCATCCTCGCTGCCCTCCCGCGTATTCGCCTACTTGTGCGTTGTGACACTTCCAGGCCACAATCCGGTCTCTCAGCATACTGTTGAGCCTTGGTCGGTTGTTTCCTTCACTGGTGCCTTTGCGCACGCTTGTGTGACCATCTCCACACTTGCCCGCTTATGAACTTGCAATTGATCCCAACACCTGGCACTTGACTACCCGTGCAGCAGCCTTACAGGCGTGCTATGCGCTACCACTACCCCGAGGTATGGCTTATGGTACGCATTCTCCGGGTCAACAGTTTAGGGGTCTAACACTTGCCTTCCACGCTACCAAAGATATCTTGTCCTCCAATATTTCATTCGAGAGACAAGTCGCATTATCCTGTGCATGATCGGGCTGTCAATACTAGGTTATCATGTCATGTTAGGCTCACGCTGGCTCTTGCTTATAAATATTGATCTCAGGGGTCCAGGTAAGCTCTATGAACTCTCTCCACCTACTGGCACTCTCTAGCTCTCATACTTTCCTCTTCTCATATTCTCACTGACTAAGGCATTGATGGTCATTCCGAACAACCCAGTCTGGCCTTGGCTTCTTGTAGGCTGCCTAGAAGCCTTCGGTGACCACCACCACCGTGCGGTCACCTCCGACATCCGAAATCCTACCAGCCCAAGTCAATTTCAACCGATGGATCACCCAAGCAACCCATCAATTTGTAACAAAAAAAAAGAAGGTAAATGTCTGTAACATGCCGTGCCGTCAACACCGTTGACCTCCGGTGATGGCCCCCCAGCCTTACCTAACACGGTAACACCAGCGGACTTCTCGCCCTCATCACCACACATCCACTTTTATTTCCTTTTCTGCCACGACGACGCGTGGTGTTAAAAAAAAAAAACAAAATTCTTCCATGCTCGAACTGATGATTTATTAGTTAATCTTATACTGCTCGTAGAAAAATAACTAATCTTACGAGCCCCTGCCGCTTCGGCCTTGTCTCCAGTCATAATCCACTGGACATCACGATTAATTTATCAACTATTATCGTCTTGTTTAGTTCGATAATGGAAGACTATGGTTTAGATGGAAATATAAGAACGTGAAGACAAAATGATAAAAAGATATTCGCATGTCAAAATTGAAAGGTCGAAGATAATATCGCATGAAGTCATCTTGACATCGAAAGCGATTTGGCAGATGCAAATACTCCATTGAAAAAGGTTACTCAACTGCTCTCCCTCTCCACCTTTTCAACTCATCTTCATCATCCCCAATCCTCTCTCTGAGCTCTCCCCCTCTCTGCCGTCATGGATAGTAAAAGACTTCAGGAGCTGACGCTCATGCGCTCCAGCGACTTCCTCAGCCAAGGCTCCTTCAGGGTCGGCTGCCATGCTGAGAATTCCAACGATAGACCGCACGAGCCTCCTATCAGAGAAGTAGACTTCTTTTCTACAAGCCGTAGGTCCAGGAACCAGCTCGATAACGAGGATGATGACAGAGAGATCAAGAAGAGCAACGGAAGATCGATATACCTCTCAAATCCCAGTGTAAGTGATACACATGTGCGGCTTTAGTCATGTTATATCTAGCTGTCTTTGATATATGTGCTTCGTATATACCATCTTTGATTTAATTCTCAAAGTTATTGATTCAAAGAGTGCAAACATATCGTTTCCATATCTGACGCGACCTTGATGATTGCAGAAAGGATTGAATTTACTTTCTCCAGATTGCGAAACATCTATGACGATGGACAGTGAGGCAAAGCCGGAAGTGTCTAAGGTTCTTTGTGCGCACACGCATTAGGAACACTACCTTTGTGTAAACAATAAAGGGCAATAATGTCTAAGTATTTAAGATTTGTGACATATTCGATTGCTTTCTCTCAGCTGAGATTGCTCGAGGCGGAGTTAGAGAGGTTGCACGAAGAGAACCGAAACCTGAGAAGCATGCTGGATCAAGTGTCCAGCAATTGCAGTGGTCTTCAGACTCAACTTCTTATAGCCAGGCAAACGCAAGCCCATCAGGTTCATCTCCAAGATCAGGTAATCGATCGAGAGATCATTACACAGAGATTTTTGTTGACCGAATTTCTTGGAAGTTGAAATGGGATAAAAAATTAAATATAAAAATTGGAGTAACTAATCAAATGGTTTTTGGTTTTTTTAAAAGATCTTGATCGCTTGATGAATTAATGAGCAGCGTGCCTCAATCAACTCGGTAACTGTGCTTTTCTTGATCCCGTATCACTTTTGTTTCCATTTATACCTTAGCTTATGTGTAGTTTCCTAGGCTAGTGCCACCATATACTTTCAGTGAAGAAAAAGGCTGTGGATTTGGACAATAAAATGATATTGAGAGTTTAACCATGATGTTTTTACATTTTTTTTTCTATTTTTACCCTATAGATTCATATTTGAAAATGAGGACGTGATATAGTTATGTTTTTCATAATTTCGACTTGATTTAATACTCATTCATGAATGATTACTCTTTTCACTAATTTACTCCTCTCGTCTTATCATCCATCCACCTCGTTTGGCAAGAAAAATCTCAATCTTCGATTCCCAAAACCACACTCGAGCAGATGGAAAGCAACTCTGACCCATTCTTGGTTGGCTCACAAAGGACCATATTTTTATTGAATTCGAGTCGTCGGTTTGCTTGAAGCAAATGCATATATTCTAACAATCGATGTCCGGTCAATACATGTCTTGGGTTCCCCCTAATTTCCCACAAGCTGTAAATGCAAAGGTTGCCTTTCATTAGCTTACACTTCTTCCCATTCGAAGCCCGTCGATTCCTCTATATCCAGTTTCGTCAATTTTCTTTCGAATTAATTGTGGATTTCCTTTCCGTAATTTTGCCTTGATCATTCAACTCAGAAAGTATATATCGACATTAACCAGCTTTGTCACTCTTTACCGCTAGCCGAAATAATTCAATTTTTATGCTCTGGATTAATGAATTCAGATTATACATATCCATTAACTGAAAATGTGGATCTTCATGCTTTACATCAGGTTTAATTGCCCTGCAGGACGTCAAGAGCAGGTCAAGTCTGATTAAGTCAGCGCAGCATTTTGTTGACCTACGGCCACTAGATGTGAATGATCCACGGGTCTTGGATGAGAGAATGACCCTAGACGCCTCAAATTTTCCAACGTGTATGGAGGCATTGTCAAAGGAAAGCGACCATTCAATTACTCCAAAACAACTCCACCAAGCATGTCATGATAGTCAGGATGACATTGTCGATCAAGTGTCTCAGAACCGGGGTAGAAGTCCATCCTTGAGGCTGGAAAAAGCCAAGGATGACCAACCCGAGCCACCATTCCGGAAGGCTAGGGTGTCGGTTCGAGTAAGATCTGAGGTTCCACTGGTAAACATCAATCTATCACTAGGAAAACCATAAGAACTTTACCAGCTAGAATCCTTATTCCACGATAGATTGTTTGTAGCCGGGTTCTTTGGTAATAGAAATATAATCAATTGAATACTTTTAAAGATCGGTAACATAGTTTTAATAATGAAATAAGCACAGTGAAAATTCTATATATTTACTATTTTTGATATGTAAGTCTCATATGTTTTCAAATAGCCCTTATAGTTATATATGTTTCATTTCGTAATATAATTTGAGTCTTAATTTTAACAGCGCACTGACATAATCATTATTTGTTAATATGACATAATGATATGTCGATAAATTATTGACATGGCATGCCAACATGGTGTCATGTCAACAATTTGGCTACCGTGTCATAATGACATGACTAAAATTCTGCTGAAGTATCATATCATGTGATGCCATTAAATGTTATGTCAATAAATTATTAAAATAAATACTCAAATATGTTACATAATCAAATATATATAACTGAATGAGTTATTTTGAAATATATAAAACTAAAATGCAAAAAAAAAATTGTAAACATATAAAATTACTAATGTAATTATGTCTTTCAAGGATGTATAATCCCCTTTTGTTCAACTGCTCAACCATGATAAATAGGCGGATTAGGTCATTTTATTCCTCAATGTATCTGCTTAAGCTGATAAAGACTCCTTTTTGGCTGATGGTTTCAGATAGGTGACGGGTGCCAGTGGAGAAAATATGGTCAAAAGATGGCGAAGGGCAATCCCTGTCCTCGGGCCTACTACCGTTGTACGATGGGCGCTGGGTGTCCAGTCCGCAAGCAGGTAATGTAACCATCTTCATTTCATTCTATCTTAATTAGCGGTGAAGAGCCATATATACATATATAGCTTGGACCTGAATTAGTGTAGCTTCTGAGGAAGATAAAGGGGAGGGCACTTTCTTTGAACATTACAAAATTTTTGCTGATAAAATCAAAGAATTTTTTTGGCTCCACAGGTTCAGAGATGTCCCGAGGATAGGAGTATCCTGGTAACAACCTACGAAGGAAAGCACAACCACCCTCTCCCACGGGCGGCAATGGCAATGGCCAGCACCACCTCAGCAGCCACCGCGATGCTCCTATCAGGACCAACCGCCAGCAACGAAGGCCCAGCTAGCAACAACTCCGCCCTGTTCCCATCCATTCCCTATGCCCCTACAGTGGCGACATTGTCGGCTTCCGCTCCATTCCCCACTATAACACTAGACTTGACCCGAACTCCCAATAGTCCCATGCAAATATTTCCACGAACCCCTCTAGTATTACCAATTTCCCCTCCTACGTTTCCCTTTCCATTTCCCTTGCACGGGCATTCCCAGCACCTAGGGTTAGGGTTTGGACATACAAAGTATAGTGACGACAGCAGCCATCAACCAGAGCTCCCTGCACTATCCAACACCCTACTAGGGCAGCGGCAGGCCTCCCTGATCGAGACAGTCACAGCTGCCTTTGCCTCTGATCCAAACTTCTCTGCTGCCTTGGCTGAGGCCATATCCAAGGTGATCGGTGTGCATCATGGCAGTGTAGGTGGAAGCAATGGTGGGAACGAGAATTCTTCAATTTCTGGGATTAAACCTGTGCTTCCTGGGTCTCCGCAGCTTCCTCAGTTTTGCAACACTTTCTCCACCCACTCGTGATTCTAAGGATTTGTCCCGAATATATCACGTGTTCGTTTTCATCTTGACTAAATTTATATATTTGAGCTCTGAGGTAAAGTTTGGTAGTGTAATTGGGAGAATTCGAGTTCAATATTTGACGTCGCATCTCCTCAATCAGTCTTTGCAGTCGCAGGAGTTCGAGATGGAACCCAAGGAGATCCTTATTTTCACAACCATTTGGTAAATGGAGAGATTATGTCACTTTTGTCCTTTTGTCTGTACATAGTTAACAATGGATATGAGGGTAAGTACTGTAGAAGAGAGATTTGCCTCAAGAGCTAGCATTTGTACGAAAATAATGTCCACCATGAAAGGAGATACAGTATAAATAAAGGGGGAAAGAGAGATACAATAGCACTCTCATGTATTTCATATTTGTATAGTTAACATGTATATATATACACGTGTAATTTATGTTATATGTGCACAACCTGATATTGCCCTTTTTATTGGCTCAGTGGATCATTTTTCATCTGCCCTTGGTTTCACATAAAATTTTCCTTTGTCTTATTAGAACGATTCTCTCTTCAAGTCATCAGCCATGGAAGAACTGAATATATGCTGTATCTATTTCGATTGCTTCAAAAATACAGGTTGTGTTTTGTTTCTCTGGACAAACAAAGTGTATATAGGATGGAGCTTATAATTTTGCGATTCCTATATGTGTACACATGATAGTGAACCAACGCTAGGTTCAATAAATAAAACTAGAATATATGCCTGCACAGCAGCGACAGCTCTGGAAGAACCACATGCCTGAACAATCTGAACGAAGAGACCAGTGAAGTATCCATTATATCACATCTCTGTAGGTATACATGTCATAAACTGAAGTGCAGTAGCTGGCAACCCAAGCTCGATTGAAGAAGGAAGATGAATTGAGCTGGAGCAACTTTGCGCGAGGCTGCTTTGTTTCTACCTCGAGTTCCCCAACCTCTTCATTGAGCTATCGGTAACCGTTCGTGTCTTGCTGAAGGGTTTGGACTTGGAGAAGCTATCACTCTGTATATGTGTATATATGTGCTTAGGCTGTAAAGGAGCCTGTGTGGAGTTAGGAGTAGAATGAAATAGAACCCTAGACGCCTAAATATCTCAGATGGAAATCAATTTTACTACCCCAATTCACATTATCTTTATATCTATTTTTTAGGTATCTAATACACCATATGCTTTTCATTGAGACATTTCCATCTCTTGTATCATCTCTTTATCCCATCTCTTTTCTTATTTCTTCCTCCCGATTCTAAAAGGGTCACATCTATGGGTGGCCATGCTGTCATGTGAGAGCAAGTTTGAAAATCAATATTACTCCATAGAAGACAATTTTAATAGGGTAAACCTCTCGTCCTTTGGATCAGAGGTTGGCCAAATGATTTGTAGGCTCGAGAAATTTTATAATCTTGAAAATTTAGAATCTATTATTATCGAGAAATATTTATTAGTTTTGGTATTATAGAGATTATAATAAATTATAAAATTTATTGTTAAATAAATAGGATAATTTTGGTAGTAGAGAGATAAAAATTTTATTTTATATCAGACTGCAGTCAGTTAGATACAGCCCTTAGATTTTCTATTTCCCAATTTCCCTCACCAACCTACAGATGCCCTATCTTTTCCATATTCCCCCTCCAACTTGTAGGCCTGGATAATGGGCTTTTAAGCCCAACCGTTATGAGCTTGACTGGTAAGCCCAATTTTCTAGTTGACCTCATAGGGCCTAGTCAACGTTCTTTGGATTCTCAATTTCAATGGGGCCCACATGTCTTGTCTTTTCCTGTTTGCAAAGACGGATCGGAAACGGAACCCGATCATTGACTCTCATTAGCCGTACGATCAGCAAGGGAGGGATCAGATCCAGCGCTTTCGAATTTTGAAAACCTTCGACCGTTGCGAAGGGAACTGGGAGAGCAGTCTACGACTTCGTTTCGAGCTCCGAGCCCCGCGATCCAACCCGAAGGAACGCAGGACAAAGGCCGGAAGAACAAGAAAAGAAGGGAACAGTTGCCATTCAGCTCTGTCCTCCTTTCGTCAATGGAGTTCTGCTGAGTTAAAAGCACTCAGTCGGAAAGGCAACAAAGCAGTTCCCTGCAGAATAAGAGGATGGACGTGAGACGGCACGGGTGGCAGCGCCCACTTCACCCCTTACAGGTTCCTAAATTCGAGTTCCAGCTTCAAAAATTGCCTTCTTTTCTCATCCGGAATCTGTTAATTTCAGATGAAGGCCTCTAACGTCGTCAGTAGGAGTTTACTTATTTCTCTCAAGCCTCCGTTTTTCAAGTTTGCCACACGTTCTCCTTTAATTCTTGCAAGTTGCAACTCTTTTTCGACGAGGTTTCGATTCGTTCTAGTTTTGCTGAGAGAAGATTTGATTTGCACAGCCGGAAAAGCTGGAGCTTTTGGTGGCTACTATCCAGAACCCCGTTATTAGAATATCGATCAACTGCAATGACCATGAAATTGAGTTTGCTGGAACAATACCCTCAAGCTCAGAGTGTTAATTTAAAGATTAGCCTGTTCCATAGTGTTTCATGGGGACTTCTTTCTGGAGAATTACACTCGAAGCTTGGATAATGTCGTTGACTGTCCAGCAACTGTAATCTGCGCTTTTTTTGTTTTAATTTGCAGTTAGTGGGAATGGCAGTCTTCAGTTTCCTAGTTGTAGCTTTCTATGTTTTTCTTGGACTCTTTCTCGGGAACCGTGTCGCAGAAATCACCGTGACATCGATCTTCTCTTTCGTGGTAATGGCGCAAACTCTTGTATATTTCTTATCAACCTTCTGTGACTCGATCGATTTGATAATCCCATTTACAATGATTCCAGGTACTCGGGGCGATCTTCTTGTTCGTAAGATGCACCGCCATTGATCCTACTGATAAAACCAGCTCAAGGAAGAAGAGGAAGGGGGGCAAATTGAACAGGAAGCTGAACTATGGTTTTATTTTGGGGCAGATTGTTCTGAGATTTTTCAGGAGGTTGGAGCGGAAAATCCTCGTTAAATTCATAAGGAGAAAGTATCTTGATCCATGGAACACTAGCATGCAAGCGGAGCCCCTTCTTCCATTTCCGCTTGTCCTAAAGGACGATGCTGTTTCACCCGATCTTAAAGAGGATGATACCAGTTTCTGCATCCTCTGTAATTTTGAGGTTCGTCGAATTTCTAATCCTCTCGAGGGAAAAGCTCTTGGTTTCGAGTTCAGGATTGATGGATTCGTAAAGAATCAAGCCTCACGGTCTTGGACCAAGTAAACTGGTTTTCAAGCCTCGTTGGTTCCAGAGAAGGTCAACCAGTGGATGAAACATTAGGATATGATTTCTATGTCCATCTAAGACATGTCAGATGAAAATTTTGTTTTCTTGCATAGGCATGTTTAGTAAAAATGGAGTGATTAGCTTAGATCAGGAATTTGGGTGGCAGAGTTGTCCAGTGAATTTTAATTTTTTTATATAGGCTTTAAAGGTAAAAAATTTCTGACCTTCTCAGGACCCTTTACTGCTGCAGGTGAAGAAACACAGCAAGCACTGTAGAACCTGCAACAGATGCGTGGAAGGGTTCGACCACCATTGCAGGGTAACGAAAAAGTGTACATTTACTTGTTTTTGAGTTCCAGCTTTTGCTGGTGCACGTCTTCAAACTTTCTAGTCTAAGCTTGTAGCGTGATTGCTCTATTTCAGTGGCTTAACAATTGTATAGGCAAGAGGAACTATACTGCCTTCATACTCCTTATGGTCTCCATCCTTTCAATGGTTAGTATATTTGTTATGTGAAAGTATAGTAGTAGATCTGCACTTCTTCATTTCTTTTTTACCTTACAATCACGCAAATTGTGTTACAGTTAGTCATAGAAGGAGGAGCTGCCATTGCCATATTTATCAGGTGCTTTGCAGATAAGAAAGGTTTAGAACATGAGCTTCTGCGGCGGCTCCACATTGAGTTCCCGAGGGGAGTCCTTGCTGCTATAGCTGTAGGAGCCAAAGAACAATCGGTTCATTTATCATTTAATGGCAGTTTTCTTTTTCCTGAGTGCATGCTTTTCTTTTCTGTCAAATCTCAACTGACAATGATTATCACAGATCTTGCTATTTCTACTGACGAGTTATAGTTCAGCTGCGCTCGGGCAACTATTCTTGTTCCATGTCGTTCTCATAAGGAAGGTAAGGGCTATTAGATGAGTAAATGAGAATAAGTGGGAGGGATATAGGAAGGGTGAAGTCATTGCTATTAGTAACCGCTAGTCATGGTCAATGGGTCCATGTGGAATCCTTGCCATGGTTGTATAAAAAAAATTTCTTTTTGCAAAGTGTATATAACAAATAGAGTGAGAAGGGTCCACCCTGAAACTGACAGAAATACTAGCTGACAGCTGGGTCCTCTCCAGACCACAAAAGATTGTTGCACACTTGTAACTTTTTTCCTTGATTTTATCTCTCTTCATGCTTGCGACAGGGAATGAGGACATATGATTATATTCTTGCGATGAGAGAGGAGAATCAGACAGCGGACCTTGATCCATTTGATGATTCAGATGCAGATTCTGATGAAAGTTCCAACTTCAGTTCACCTGAAAAACCATCTTTTGTTTCACAATTTATATGCCGAGGAGGACAGATATTAAATCAGGTTGGTAAAAATCAGGTTGGTAAAGAGGTGGATGAAAATGATTTTCTTTTACTTTTTATGATACTGTATGGAGGGCCTCAGAGTTATTAACTTTATTAAAAATCCAGAACTCAGCGAAGTTGTCAATAAGGGTCGATGGAGATCCTGAATCCACCTCTTCTACCAAGAAACCAAGTTTCCGTGTAAGCATTAATCCATGGAGTTTGTTAAAGTTAAGCAAGGATACAGCTCTTGCAGCAGCTGATAGGGCACGGGAGAGGCTTTTGAGACAGAAACCTGCAAATGAACACAATCCCTTAAGGCCCTTGCCGCTTGAGAAAAAATCCGGGCCCCTAATGCAAGCAGAGAGGAGCATTAATACTACTGTGATCTCATCAACACCGATGGTTTCTAAACTGGTTTTCCCAGCATCTCCAGGAAGATTCTCGAGTCCAAGGAGGCGATTCTCTGGCTCCCCAAAGAGTAAGTATGGAAGCAACTTTGACTTGAAGTTGACAGAGGTATCAAGGGAGCTCGAGACATATATCTCGAAGCAAGTAGTATCATGAAGAAAGATGGGAGTGAAGCATCCCCGAGATCAGGCATTTGGAATTTGAGTTCTCAGCCTCGGAGAAATTCTGCGGGTCAGGAGCATTCTTTGTGACTGTGATCACTGTATGTTGCGGAGGATATGTTCTTTAACATTAATACTGGAAATACTTTTGATTGTGGAAAGGAAAAAATGTACACTATTTCACCATATTTGGAATTGGCTTCACTTTGAAAAATCATCAGCAAGTAACGTAACTAACGTTTGTTCTAATCCCTGAAAGGTTTTCTGATCTGATCTGATCTGAGAAAGGGTATGACTTCTCTGAAGATTTGTTATTGAACACATTTTAATTGGTGAAGGAGACTGAGGGTAGCACAGCCATGAATCGTGATTGATTTGTGCTGAAAGCGGCCAGGGCTTGGCCCTGATAAATCGCAAGCCAAGACGTAAGATGGGTTGCCTCCTCCAGCAACCGTTGCTGGGGAAAGATCGAGCGCAATTCCTTTATTGAAGCTTTTCTTTCGGTCAGTGAACTAGAGTTTGTTGTGTCTCGAACAACATACGAAGCCTGAATGTCACAACGTCTCCGGGCCCCTCTATGCCAATTGTAGCTCCCGAGAACTAGATTCGGCTGCCTCGAAAGTTTATTGAAAAAATAGGATTCCAATTAGCTTTTATCAGTAGAGGGGATTTTCTTAACTGGGGCTGTTATCTGAATTTACAGCTGCTATAAAGGAAATAGTCTGTGGCTGTTGCTGAAGTAGATTCGAAGGTAAAGGTCGAACCTTTTGGGCAGCGCGAATAGCTTCTCTTAAGTGTGAAGGAAGACTGAGTCCGCATGAGTCTTAGATGGAAAGAGAATATAGCTGAAAGGTAGTCATCAGAGTTCTTAGTAATTTGTTCTTAATGTTGATAATTGCTTCTCGGATGCCATGCGCTTTGGAGGGTTCATCTTCGATTACAATTTATGATGCGTACAATAACTAGCCGATTACGTATTTGTTGTAGCAAATCGTGTTGGAGTCTGGGGTGATATGTGAAAAGGGAGTCTGTGGTTTCCCCACAGTAACAACAATTTTCCGTCAACTTAAAATTTGTCTGTTGCTTTATATGGATGTCATTACATGCTCATCATACTTCACAAATCTAACACTCGGTCGCTCAACCGCATTCTTGCAAAAGGATTTCCTGCTCGAGCACAGCCTATGGCCCTTTGCACTTGCTTGGAGACTTGCAGCAGATGAAGATGAATCAACTGTCCCTACTGTAGATTATTACTACTCCGGACAATGGTTACACTGTCCGAATTCGAAGTTCTGATTTCAAGAATGAGACTTTACCAGAGATTCCGGCCGAGGAATGACGAACCCACACGGGCCTTTAGGTGGGCGAGGAGGAGGTTCTCGGTGTAAACGGGTGAACCGGCGAGCAGTGGTTTGACAGAGTCGAGCCGCAGAGCTTTTCCACCATCTTTTAACTGGGAGACAGCTCTGCTGAAGATTTTCTCTATGCATGGAGTCGCAGAGTGTTGTTGGGATAAGGTGTGGTTGAGGAGAGAGAACTCGCTGGAGGTTTCCGACCGGCAACTTCACGCGCAGACATCAGCATGGGTCTCTTGGCTATGCGCACAAATGGTGGAGAGCCCAACTACGGTCATGGACAGCTCAAGCTCATACCAGCCCATAAACGGCTTCTTCATGGGCAAAGTTTTCTCGGATCCACTTCCTGCAAATTTCAGCAGACGCAGCAAAATCAGAGGGATTTGCTCCGACGAACTTGATATGGAAAGCGGGTTGCTGGCACTGCCATTGAACGCTCTTGTGTGTCGATATTTCTGAGTGCTATTTGACAGTTCCTCTTGCGGGTTATTCAGCAGTTGGGTTTGAGACTAGTCGGGGCAGAGATGGCAGAGGAAACGAACAGCCGGTCAATTAGGGTGATGAATTTCGTCTCCGAGGAACAGGTTTGAGCGCATCATCGATTGAAACCAACAAGAAATGTCTCTGAATTTCTCTTCGTTCAGCTCAGGTTTTGAGCTGGTTTTTCGCCGTTCATTGATCTTAGTTTGTTTCTTGAATTGGTTTCAAAGTTGGCAGAAGCTAAGAAAACGAGGGCCGAGAGACTCGAGGATGGCACTGCTCAACGAGACAGACCCCTCTACGAGGTTCTCTATGTTGCTGCCTATTTTGTGCTAAGTTACAATGTTTCCAGAGATTTATAGAGTTCACATGGTTGGCTAAGGATGAAGAATGTTACTACTAACTCGCAGCATAAAGTTGAGATTTTGGGACAAAGTTGGGGCGACTTTTCATCTTCTAATCGATGGATCAAGTGATGATTGCTCTAAATCCATGCTTGCGTTCTAAGAAAGAGCTCTTGGAGCTTATCTCTTCAGCATTGAAGCTTTGTTGAAGCATGTGACATCTTTCCAGAAGAAGCTCTTACCTGAAAGCCACTGTAAATGATATTTTGTTGGCCAGTTTTCTCAATGTTAAATACCATGGGATGGGTTTTATTGTTGCCCTTCTAAAAAAAGGAAGAAACGTAGCGAAATCCCAATTCAGTGGGTCTTTTAATACAATCAAATGGGAAGTAACAGGGGTGGCCCTATTAGTTCATCATAGACCATATTAGATATATCAAGTTCTCTTCTTCTCTCGTACAGATTTTGAAGGAAAATAAAGACAAGAAGGATGCAGAATTCAACGGAAGGTTCAAACACGGTAAGTAGCTATTTGTACATGAGCAGTGTGGCTTTATGCTTGGGAGAATAGCCATGGCCTTGGAACTGTGGGACCGTACTGAAGCTGCTGGTAGAAATTTGATGTGAACTGTAGTGATTATATAATGTTCTTTTCAGGACCCCCCAAAGCTCTAGATGAAGACGAGACAGAATTTATTGATAAATTGGAGATGTTATTATGATTCTGCTACGCATATATGGTGATCATTAAGTCTTCAGCTGTGCCATTCATTATTAGGAGAGACAGAGGTGTAGCTCTTGTTTAACTAAAGCTTTCTAGTCATTCCAAAAGATGAAGACTGCTTCTATGGCGCATAACACGTCAGGAGAATCTGCAACCTTGAAACACAAGCTATTGGAAAATATATGCATGTATCCTTTAGACTGTCTAGGATTACATTATTCATATATGGGGAGGAGATTAGATTTTGTCCAGCTACTTCCGCTTATTTTCGTTTAACCTAGAATATGAGAAGATAAACTTTATGTATGCACTTGGTTTTCACGTGAAATTAGATAGATTGATAGATATGAGAATTCATTTGAGATACTTGGGATTTTAGTCTAGAAGGACAAATAGAATGATAAAACTCTCAAATAAGGAGGATCAAATAAGGATAAATTTTGTAAAGATAAAAAGATTGTTCCAGAATTATAGTACATTTTCTGTTTATCTGCTACGAACTACTGTGGAGCAGTTATAAAATTATTCATTGTGGACTTGGACTTTATGAAGGATGAATTCCGTGTTTTACTTCACATATTGCCTTGGAATGATTGCGTGCTGCAACCTGTTGAAGACTAAAATACACCACTGGAGTCTGGATACTTGCATATCACCGCGCGCATATGTTTTCATATTTACCGAATTATGTTTTCACTTCCTTTGTGCTTTATCTGAATCTGGTCAAGAAGAGAATATAAAAAGCAAATGAGAGACAAGGAGGCTCAGGAAATCCAGATGTTCCAGGTATCGTCTTTTGATGTGATCTTCAAAGTGTTCAATTCATTGTATTTGAAACTCACAATTTTGGAAATTTTCTTGTTGCTATCATTGGCTTCTTTTGCTCGGCACAGATGGCCTTTCTTTTCTGTTCTTTTCATGCTTAGATATATTCGGACTATTTGGCTGAGGATTCATTAGATTTCCATGCCAAGAATTATATCGTGTCTTAGATAGAAGAGCCAATATGCACCTCATGGGTTTTTATAGGTCAGAGTTACTCCACTGTTACCAGTGCATTCCTTTTTCAGGCAGCAGTGGCAGCAAGGTCTAACATTGTGCACGGGTTGGAAGAAGCAAAAGATCGCCATCCTGTGATGAGTCTCACAAACTTCCAGAATAATGCTGCTTGCCGCACTTCTCTTTGACCTGAAGTCGCCCTTTGCTGCACTCTAATATTAGGTCCTGGAAGCACTTGAAATTTGAGCTGTAGGTGGTATATCATGCCATCTTCTCTTACATTAGGATTGGGCATGACAGAGTGAAATTGTAAACATGAATGAATTAATTCGATTGAAAGTTGCTTTTGGACTGTTTATCCACTTTTACATGCAATTTACTCTCAACTATGCAGGATGTGAAACCAGTTGAAAAGAAGAATCCGCCATCTCGTCCTTTGAATATGATCATAAAAGTCAAGCCCCAGGCAAAAATAGCGAAGCTTGATATTGACAGTTTTAGAAGCAAAGGCATCTGCCAAGGTTGATGAAGATAAATCGCCGTCAGACCCGTCAAGAACTGGTACCTATGGTAGCCCTGCTCTAACTGGTCTATTGTCATACAGTGACGAAAGTGATGAAGATTAAACTTCATCAAGTTTGCCTATACTGTCCAAGTCAAAGAAAATGTTACAATTTGTATGCTCGAACTTTCTTGGTCAATAGAAGTGTAAAGATTTCTTGTCTAAAGTTAAAAACTTCTTTTTTGGATCTCTTTGAAACTAGCTATTGCTTGATGCTCCTGCAGACTGCAGCTGGACTTCTCTTAAAAATCTTCTAATGATTCGACATTGCTCTAGAAAGACATGTGCAGTACACCGCTTTTTCTTCACGTTTCCGGTGAAGTTAATAAAATGAAATAATATACTAAATACTTGTATATTTGAAGAAGAAGAATAAACACCAACGTAACAGGTTTCAAGTAATGGATTTACCTGAATAATACCAGTTGTCTGACACAAGTTTTTGGCTAAGTAGGTAGCTCTTACGAGGAAAGAAAACAATATGTAAACTCCATCGGCAGATGACCACAGGACTCTTGGGCAACTCTGTGTCCAGTGCGTTCATGGCCTGATCGAACAAGATGACCATAGGACTCTTGGTTATTGCTAGGCCAATGGGCTCCCTCTGCTTCTGACCTATCGATAACTCGACTTTGCGTTCTCTCGCCTCATCCCTGCATAATATTCTAGAGGAAAATTTTTTTCGTACAAGAAATTTTTTATTTAAACTCGATCTCGTCAATCCTCACTCGGCTGGAGGAGTATTAGTGCCCCATGAATGTTCATTATGAACAGATATCTTTCGGTTTCTCACCTCATCGATACAATGAGAAAAAGACAAAGCAACTGCACCTTATCGAGGGATATCGCGACCTTAAGGTTTTAATCCTCCTCGGTCACATTGGGATATCTGAGCCCAGGTCAGGATCATTGTTTTGATCAGGATTAGAAGAAGAAAAGGGTCGAGTTTAACTACTCTGAGAAGATCATCATGGAAGGATACATCAGTTTGGACAACATTCATCCGGGATTCCTGGAGAAGTCGCATAATGTACAGCGGCGACTGAAGATGTTTATATCAAGATTATGGAAAACACAGAATGCCAACATTTAGGAATGTTAGATTCCCTTTGATCTCGCAACAAATAGAATGATACCCAATTCTCTTATATCCCATAATTATATTGTCATGGCCTTGTACCTGGTTATTCCATAGTGGCAGACAATCGAAGGATGTCACAGTCGGAGGAAGGACTGTAATCAATCTTCTGGTATATCGTCCCGGTACTACTATATATACTGCAACAGATATTATTGGTCAGGGTGGTGGATGAGGAGGGCTAGGAAAACATAGTGCAAGTACTTTTGCATATTTATCCTAGCTTTTCAAAATGCACCGGCAAGGTGGAATCTTGCATGTTCCTTCAGACAATATAAACAGATAGAAGCAAATGCCAGTCAATAATTGCAAAACATGTGCATGAGCATCTACTGTAGCACCTCATCTGCTGCATTTTCTTGTACAGGCCCCAAATAATTCACACGAGCAATAAGCACTGAACAGAAACAGGGGCTGAGAGACAAAGATGGAATCAGGAGCTCAAGGTTTCACTTGCAGGCCCTGCACGGGCATTCAAGAGGGGCTGTAGGGCCCTCACTTCAATGCTCATGTTGAGCCGAAAGTCTGCTTCATATTGCACGCAGAGTGCAGCTACCACAGCCAGCTGTAGTCAGAAAGACAATCTAATCTGATGCGTCAGTTGAACCCCACTTGGCAATATCTAAGTAAGTCTCTGATCCCGGGTTTGTCTACTATGAGTTGTTCATGATATAGAAGTTTCAAGGAAAATAGTGGATCATGCTGCTTAAGTGCAAGTATCACAGATGACACCAAATTGAGTATCATGCAATTGTTCTACTAGTTTCAGAAATAGCAAGATCGATTGTGGGAACATACACAATGAATACGTGAGATTCCTAAAGGATGATGCAACTAAGCAATTACATTTGCAACTGCCTTTTGGTGGGTAGCCTCCCCCATGTCTTGCATCGTCACATTGCTTGACCTTATCTTCACTCAGTTTAGGAGTACCCTAGTACAATTCCAAATCCGAAATCCTGCTTTATAGCAGCAAGAACTGCGTGTCCACTTAACCTAATAAAGCCTTAATAGGCAATGACTTGGAATTACCCAGGTGACGAGACTCTGTTGCCCACGAGGTTGTGTGTGATCCACAGGTTTTCGACCAGTCAAAAGCTCCAACAAGACAACACCGAAGCTATAAACATCACTCTTAGCTTCCAGCTGCTCAGTCATAGGATATCTGTCACATATAGAGAGGGCAAATGCCAAGAGAAGAGATAAATTTAAACGTTAAGCTCCCCTCCATAATTATCTCAACATGGGATTGCATGGAAAACGATACGGACGCAGTAGTTCAATCTTGACAATCTGAACAAAAGCATTTGGTTGGATTTTCAAAAGGTAATAAGCAAAGATAATCCTATAATGCTCGAATCTGCACAAGATTAGTGCCTACATAGCATCAACTAAGAAAGAAGAATTTAAGATGTCTTACTCAGGAGCATGAAAAGCAAAGTTTCCAAGAACACGTGGAGTGAAGCCGTGCTGTCATAACAGGGGCTTGATTTGACAAATCAAAGTTAGCAATCTTTGCAACATCATCATCAAAGATCTACACATTGTTGGATGTGATGCCGCGGTGGATGAGACGGGGCTCTGCCTTCTCATGTAGATACTCGAGCCCCTTTACAGCCCCAATAGCAATTTTTACTCGCTGTGCCCAAGAGAGAACAGGAGGTGGTTGTGCTCCTTTAACCCCTTTTCTACCTGCAGTTGGATTGGAGAGAATAGAAAATTGGCTCAACTTCTCTGATCAGAGTTATCTTAGATTTCACGTTCCATGCAACCAAGTCCAATTTTTATATGAGAGACTGATTCACTTTTTTGTTCATGATATTGCTTCCTTTTTTTTTTTACACTATTTAACAGATAAACATGGCATCTCTATTAACCTTGGAAATTTCCAATAATTTTATAACTGAAGAATCTGAAACAATAAAAAAAGAAAAATTTGCACCTACCACGAAGTATATCATGGAGGGAGCCATTGGATGCAAATTCATAAGCTAGTACACGAAAAGCTCCATCAATACTGTAACCAAGCAATTCGACAAAGTTTTCATGTTTCAGCCGTGATATCATAGACACCTGCAAGACATATCTACATGTCAAGATCAACTGAAACGAAAACAGCAATCCAGGGGTAAGTTTGCAATCTCCGCACCTGAGCCAAAAATTCACCGTCAAGTTCTTTGCTTGCATCCAGTTTCTTGATTGCTGTAGGCCGCTCACTTTTCAGAACCCCATAATACACTCTTCCATATGATCCCTCTCCAATCAAAGAATCCGTTCCAAAGTTTTCAGTGATTTCCTTAAGTTCGTCCACTGGGGTAGCAGGGACTTCAATAGGCTGAATTTTAACAGCTTGTGCATATTTTGATGCAGATTCAGAGGCATGATAACGCCCATCATATCCTGCATGATGTCCAACTTAGCTTACTGTATGTTTAGATGACAGCAATAATAATTTAGACAAATGACACAAAAGTAGATTGCCATAATGTCTAAAAATTACATAAGATCCTGGAAATACAAAGAGAAACGTGCAGAACAGGATAGGATAATTCAAGTGATTATGCAGATCATCCAATGCATAAAAACTTCTTTCGAAAAGATAACTGCCACATAACGCATGTAGAATTACTCTCATTGCTTCAGGGCTGAGTAATAAGAAGAAGACAGAGAGTCCTCACAGCCAAATTACCTGCAGGATTCCTTACCATGGACGCACCTACATTTTCTGGAGCTCTAACATTATCATCATAACAGCAGCAGAAGCACTTCATGGTTGCTTGTCTCAGGTTGCTATTTTCAGTTGAGAAAAAACTCAGTATTTCAAATGTCAATTACAATTTCTAGATAAAACAACTCCAAATATTAATACGAAAAGAAATGCTAAGTAGGACAGAAATAAGTTACTTGAAATGATAGCTCAATCCACAGTGAGGTTTGAGGAAAATGCAAGTGGCAAAACATTTTAGATATGCAGAAGACTGGTTAAGTATGATATTGAGATAAGAATAAAAGGCTACATCTCACACAAAACAATGCAACCCATACAAGCAGCCTGCTTCAGATGAAACAGTCAACCGATTCAACTCTGACTAATCTTGGTAACTTCAGAATTTCAGTAGTTCAGTATCACAAACAACTCAAGTAATGAGTATTCTTAATTCCCCCATGCCTGAACTAAAAAATTCAAACTGAGGAAAAGTATTAGGAACCCATACAGAAAAATCGCATCATGCTAAACTCAATATAACATGAAAACATATCTTATAGTTTATATTAGCGATAGCATTTTCATGAACACGAGTTATCTGCTGGTCTAGTCCTCATATCATAGTACCACAATTAATCTGGAACTCAGATCTTTTGGGCGTGACCTCAAGTGTCTTAATTTACACTTCATTACCCGGCCAGCCATTATCTCTAGAAAGACAACATATGAGTGAAAGCTAGAAAGCGCAGCTCCTCTTCTCAGACCGAGCATAAAGACTGGGTTTTCCGATTTTCCCCTATCTTTCCAATTCCATAGCAAATTCCTAACCAAACCTAGATGATAGCAAGTCAACGAGGTTCGATATTTTTTATTGTGATAGAGTTTGCCGGATTTTGAAATACAAGAAATGTTCATGGAAAGACCCTTGCTTCGAGCATCCTCCACAAATTTTTATGATACTATGGTGATCGGACAGCGTCTCATGGTTTGGGAGGACAAGGGGCATGTGTCAGAAACCACGAGGGCATTGGAATCATTTGGCAAAGCCTCCCTCAATATAAGTTACATGAGATTGCTGTCCCTCAATAATTCATAATTTATTAATAAATGGAAAAAAAAGTTGTACGACCGCGTTATGATCAATTGTACGTCTGTAAAATACGGGCTGCTCTACCCTCTTGTGCGCCACATCACGAACAGGTTGAGTTGACCGAACCCTGTAGCTCTTGTGTGTTTTGGTAAAAGCTCGTTCAAAGTCAGCAACCAAGACTATTGACCGTTCTCGCTGGAAAAGAAATCCTCCGCTTTTTATCTATCTATTTAATTTGATTTTCGAGCTTAAATTATTGATGTAGGGTCACTGAATGTTAAATATCTAATATACATATATATATATATATATGCCCCCTCCAATATATAAGCATGCTATATCTCTCTTATGGCAACATCCACATGGCTATTACATGTCAAAAATATTGTTAATCTCTATGAGTGGTTCCACTAATTGGAATCCAGAAATGTGCTTATAGGTCATGGATTAAAAATAATATCAAAGTGATGCTATTTAATTAGTTAAAAACTGCCAATGCTGAAGACCATTTTACATTGATGAAGTCGTGCTTCTCTATTCATGATTATTGAAGCCCTGGTTAGTCTATCATGGAGTAAAACAGACACACATCTAACACTCTATATACATATAATATATATATATATATAATTTACCACCTAAAAAGTATAACGAATCATAACTAATTCAAATTTAAATCACGTTGATATTTTATATGGTTAAACTTTTAGTTTTTAAAATTGGACCTGATCGGGAACTGGTCAATGTATGAGTTCATGGGTTGAACCGGAGTTCAATGGATTGAACTGCATATTTAATAAATAATATTAATAATATAATATTATTAATCAATCGATATAATATTATAATTTAACTATAATTTATAATAAAAATTATTAATATATTCATTATATTAATTTCAAATTCAATATAAAATATAAATATAAATATAATAAAATAAAATAAATATATTATAATGGATTTTATTTTTTATTTTTTATTTTAAGTCAGCAAGTTTTCTCACTGGTTCAATTGGATTAACCGATTTGACCAGGAATCGGTCGGTTCAACCGGATTTGACCTAAATCAAAGTGTAATTGGATTATTTATGAGAAACGGACCGAGTGAGTGGCTGGTTCCCGATCGAACTGGCCCGTCCGGTTCGATTTTTAAAACTGTGGTTAAACTTCTATATATATATATATATGTGAATATACTTTATTTATAAAAATGGAAGGAAAAGTGTTTATACTAATTGCGTTGGCCGTATCATTCTCCAATTATGTATAATATATGAATGTGTCGATTATTGGGGGTTCTTTTTTGTAATATATAATGATAAGAATATATGCAATCACGGATCGATTCAATGCTTTCCATTGATCAATTTGAACCTCTAATTCAAGGGTCATGGCACACCCCCTCATCAATCAATTGAAGAGGCTGTATCTCACACCGTCAGTAAGCGTTATCATGTTTGCTCAAAACTAGATATATGAAAGGAATCCTTCTCTCTCTCTCTCTCTCTCTCTCTCTCTCTCCCTCTCTCTCTCTCTCTCTTTTCTTAAGATATATACGGTCGGCCAAAAGAAATTCCTAATGGTGAAATGATAGACATATGAGAAATTGAATCGAATATTTAGACCTACTAGTTAATTAGTCCGTAGATCCGATGATGATGATGACGGATGCTGGGAGTCCCTTGCCTTACCCAGGAAAGGAGAAGTTGGCATAACTCATTACACGGATACTCTGATTTATTTCTAACGAAGAATTCCATATAATGATATTAGATATAGATATAATTTATATATATTCAATTCAAGAAGGGCGGAGGGATTTATTTTGAATGGGAGCTTGTGTGATGCGCCTTTTCGGGTATAGTCCATAAAGGACACGGCATTTGCTCCACTTGTGGATTCGATTTGACGAGCTCCATGAATGGACTGTCGGTAGTACCAACTTGATCATAATGGCATTGGGGGCCGGTGTGGAGAGGTTCCCTGATAGTACATGATGAATATCGTGCTATTATGTATTGTCCTTTGGCCTTTCAAATTTATGAGCTTTTCCTTCATTTAAATATAGAAGAGATTTGACATATTAGATAAAGAAATAATTGAGATATGAAATCTGGGACGAGAAACTATATAATATATAGATATGAATCAATTCTCCCTTCTTCTTTGTCCTCCTCCTCCTCCTTCTACGTGATATTGTTATTAATTAGGTATTGAATGTAGTATTACGGGAATCATACGCTTTGTGTAGTATTAGCCAATCATGCATGGGAAAATCTCATTTTATGGACTCGGCTTGGCTCATCCGGGCAACTTGCCACAGGACAGAAGACACGACGGTCCATTTACTACGCGTCTATCTGGTCAATTTGCCAACTCATATATATATATATATATATATATGTGTGTGTGTGTGTGTGTGTACGTACGAGAATCAATAACTGTTCCCCCCTCCCTTTTCCCGTTCGGCGGATAAATTAAGACTAATCTTTTTGTCGGATAAAATGACCTTTTGTTTTTAGGAGGTGATGGGGATTACCGACTCTGATTACGCACGGTCAATGGACTGACGACCATTAAGTCAGCCAACCGGAGCATTGCATAGTTATTAGACTTCCCTTGATCGGACAAACACGACCACCTCCGGTACATGAGAACCACATTGGCTAACGTATACTCAAGATTGCTATAGATACCTTACTACAAAGAGAGGAAGACAAGTATATGAATATTTTTGAAAAAATCATATTCATGATCCTCCAGTATCTCTCTCTCTCCTAATACTTCATTAGATTTCGGATAGTCATTCTAGATAGATCTCGCTTGGCCAATTTGCTTGCCGGTCATCTTTCGTGATGCGCGCGTTGTATGGTTTGTTTTCCATGAAATTATGCAAAGGGGGAAAACAAAAGGAAAGAAAATGAGCGAGCACCGTAACCCACGTAGGGCGCGAAGCACTTGAGATATTCCTCCTCGTCTCGACAGGCTATACACAGCCCAATGTGTACTGCAACTGAAAGGGGAGGGAAAGAGCAGATGGGGGAAGCGCTATGGCATCTTCTTCTTATCGTGAAAGGCGGGGCGGGACACGCGCAGAAGTCGAGCGGGTCCCACCCCCCCCCCGGCCCAACGCCACTATCTCTCTCTCTCTCTAGATTAAAAAGAGATAATTATTATTTTTTTATATTTTAAGAGGAATTTATGATTTTGCACTCTCAAAAATTTTTAGTCAGAAGAAAATTATAAAAAGATGGATGCCATACGATATGCTTTATATAAATAATTTAATTGTAAAATTTATATTTAAATTATAATAATATAAAAATAAAATTTTAGAAATTCTAAAAAATACATCACTTTCTAGATATATATATATATATATATATATTTTTTACACGGCGACTCAGTCATTATATACTACTACTACTACTACTACTACAGGCTAATATATAATTTAGTCTTACTCTATGGCTTACCTCACCAAAGTCCCATGCGGGCTGCCTTCAAAGTTCAATCTCTCTCTCACATCACTCCCGAACAATATTCACGTTCCCATCAGCATCACTGCCCCGAATTTAACGCACCCACCTCTCCCTCGGGATTCCTCCTCCGGGTCCGGCAGTCTCCGATCTACGCGGCCAGCTCTCTGTCAGTTCCTCACTCTGGACCCCTGTATTCTCGCCTCCCTGTCTGACTGTTCACCAATTATTTGTAGCCGGGCTCACTATGTTGAACGGCAGAGTGGTTGGGACTCCGAGCTGGTGGTCCTCCTGGATTAGGGCTTGAAGGAGCCGGTGAGCTTATTCAGGGTCTAGTTTGTTATGTGGGTAGCACTTAATTGGATACATGGATGCGTCTGCGTACTGTTTCTTGACTTCTGGGGACGGAGTGAAGCTGATTAGGTGAAGCTTGTGCTGCACAATTTTGGGGTTTCTGTAGATTTCACGTGATTTCTGTGCCAGGATTGATCTCTTGGCTGTCAATTAGGCTTTTCTGCCAGATCCTGTGCCGGTTGCTTGTTCCAAAGCTTGATCCTTTGAGCACCTTGGTGAAGAGTTAATGGAGGCCAGAATTGAGGCAGAGCATCATCACTTTTATGGTATGTCCTCTGTTGGGAAGAGGAGTTTAGAATGGAATCTGAATGACTGGAAGTGGGATGGGGATCTGTTCATTGCCAGACCTTCCAACCCCATTCGACCAGAATTTCACGGCCAGCAATTCTTCCCAGTCGAAAATGGGATTCCCGCGGCTGGGAACTCCTCCAACAGCACGTCCTCGTGCTCAGATGAGGCGAATTTCGGGATTGAGAATAGCAAGAGGGAGCTGGAGAAGCGCCGGAGGGTTATTGTCGTTGGGGAAGATAACTTGGACGACAAAGTCAGTGGCCTCGCACTGAAGCTTGGTGGACAAGGGTATCCAATTGCTGAAAGAGAGGCTGGGAGTTGGGAAGGTAACAATGGGAAGAAAGCTAAAGCTGTTGGGGGCGCTGGGAGTCGTGCACTTTGTCAGGTAAAGGACTGTGGGGCGGATTTGAGCAATGCGAAAGACTACCATAGACGCCATAAGGTGTGTGAGATGCACTCAAAAGCCAGCAGAGCCCTTGTAGGAAACTTCATGCAGCGGTTTTGTCAGCAGTGCAGTCGGTAAGTGATGTTTCATGATTTCTTTAAGCTGTCTTGCTCCATTTCTCTGTAACTGATCATTCATTAGGAGATGAGTGCCTTATCATATGCACTGTCTAAAAATATGCCTTTTAATGAACAACACGGATGTTGTCCTGAAACTCCAATTAGGTTCCATACCCTTCAAGAATTCGATGAGGGTAAGCGAAGCTGCCGTAGGCGTCTAGCTGGCCATAATAAACGAAGGAGGAAGACGAATCCTGATGCAGCTGCTAATGCAAATCCACTTAGTGATGACCAGGCTAGCAGTTACCTGTTAATAAGTCTGCTGAAGATACTGTCCAACGTGCACAGTAAGTATTTGGTTGGATCTATTTCTACAGCATGTTGTTATATTCATTCATCCCATATTTTGTGCCTTGCAAGCCTTTTGTGTGTCTCTTGTATGATAAAGTTCACTTGTTTTCTTTCACTAGAGATGTATCCCTCATCGCTTCATTAAGTGAGCAGTGATAGGTGCTAGAAGTGACATAACTTTATAATAGAGTCTAATGTACATGGCTAGTTTCAACATCTGATTGCAATCAATCTTCTTTGTTAGTTGTTATTTTATTGTGGAGGACAAGAATCAACCTGCATATTTTTATGTTGAACTGATCTATGGTGGAAGTAACCATTTTACTTCAAGTGCAGCCAATCAGTCGAAACAAGCAGCTGATCAGGATCTGCTGACTCAAATTCTGAGAAGCCTTGCCACCAACCGAATTGGAGGGAAGAACATAACTGGCCTTATTCAGGAATCACAAAATATTGCCAGTGGTGGATCCTCTCTCAGTAAATTGGAGGCAATTCCTCCTGTTGTCTCGAAGGGCCTTGAAGGACGGTCAGGCGGTCTGCAGCTGTCACCATCACAGCTGGCTCCTTGCAGTTTGAATGGTGTAGAGAGCTATGCAGAGGGCCGAAATCTGACAGGGGGGCAGAATAAGCTGAATAACTTTGATCTCAATGATGTCTATATTGACTCTGATGATGGCTTAGAGGACCCAGATAGATCACCTGTCCATGCGAACCCAAGGATCAATTCTCTCGATTGTCCTTCATGTATACAACAGGAATCCCATCAGTCAAGCCCGCACCAGACAAGTAGGACTTCAGATTCAGCTTCTGCCCAGTCACCCTCTAGTTCAAGTGGAGACACTCAGGTATTTCAGAAATGAAGGTTTTTGATTCCTCAATTTTGGTGAAATATTGTTTTGGTTAATTGTTTTCATGACCTTGCATTTATTGAATGGTTGTTTCTAACTCTCTCTTATCTGTATTTTCCCCAAAAGAATTTCCTTTCTAGCCTCTTTAATGCAATTTTCTTCCCTAAGGAAAATTTTCATGCAATTCTGAAAGTTTCCGTTGGCTGAAGAAACTCTTTAAACTGTTTGATCTTTTATGAGGGCCTTTATATTAAAAAGTAGATGCTGTCTTACCTAGGCCCCTGTTGTCAATGTGGTACCATGTTCTTATGTTGGCTGCTTGAGGATGTGTTTGCAATTGCAGTATTTAAGGGTTACTTCGCTTACTTTTTCTCCTGGTAACTTCATGTTCCTTCTTGTATTGCAGAGCCGTACTGACCGAATTGTCTTCAAATTATTTGGAAAAGAACCAAATGATTTTCCTCTTCTTGTACGGGCCCAGGTACGACAAGCCTTGGAATTGATCTGACTTTAATCCTATACATTGCAAGAAATATAACCATTTATATTTGCATGCCAGATCCTTGACTGGTTATCTCACAGTCCTACAGACATTGAGAGCTATATCAGGCCTGGATGCATTATTCTCACTATCTATCTTCGTCAATCTGAGAGTGCCTGGGATGAGGTGAGCCCTTTGTTGCCCAATGCCGTGAAAGCAGCTCCATAAGAATTCTGTTTCTACTTAAATTGTTATTTCCTTATTGTTTCCTATTATATGGTTCCTTTGAGTTGATGTTTCATTTTTTTTTGCTGTTCCATGCAGCTGTCCAGTGATCTCAGTTTCAGTCTGAGTAGGCTTCTCGATGCCTCAGAGGACAATTTCTGGAAGACTGGATGGATGTACATAAAGGTGCAGCATCAAATGGCTTTCATCTGCAATGGTGATTTCTCATTCGACTCTTTGATGTTGTATTGTTTGTGTTGAATCATGAATATTGGATGAATAGATGAGTCTTCCATGAGTGTGAGAAGGTAAATCCTGATGTGGAAATTTATGATGCAGGTCAGCTTGTTCTTAACACAGCATTGCCATTGAGAAGCATCAATCACAGTAAAATTCTTAGTGTCATTCCCATTGCTGTGTCTGCATCCGAGAAAGCCCAGTTTCTTGTTAAGGGCTTTAACCTATGTGATCCTGCATCAAGGTATGTCTCTTTCTCCATCCTTTTGAACTCTTCATGTCATTACAAGAAAGACTTACCAACATTTTTTCTTGTATGCAGGCTACTCTGTGCTTTGGAAGGTAAGTATCTGGTTCAAGAAGCAGCTCAAGACTTGAGTGATGAAGACACCGAGCTCCAGTCTGTTAAATTTTCCTGCTCTATCCCAGCTGTAATTGGAAGAGGGTTCATTGAGGTGCTGCTGTGTTTATACATTTATGCTCTAGTGATGAGCATTATTAAGTTTTTCTCATTTACAATCAAGATTTATTTACGCTCTAGTTAGTGGCATCCTCAATATTTTTGAGTTAGTTTTATCAACTGAAACTTTCTTCCAGATTGAAGATCGTGGTCTCCCAGCAAGCTTCTTTCCTTTCGTAGTTGCCGAAGCTGATGTTTGTTCAGAGATCCGTACATTGGAGCACTCTTTAGGGTTGATAGGAGCCGATTCAGATGATGAGGAAACCACAAGTATTGATGTCAGAGATCAAGCCTTGGAGTTCATAAATGAAATGGGTTGGATCCTTCATAGAAGTGAATTGAGATTTAGACTCGGTCAGTTGGACCCAAATACAGAACTCTTTTCATTCACAAGGTTCAGGTGGCTTGTGGAGTTCTCTATGGACCATGATTGGTGTGCTGTAGTAAAGAAACTCCTGGACATTCTTCTTGAAGGAGTTGTTGAAGCAGGAGAGCACCCTTCATTGTATCTTGCTGTGCTAGAGATGGGTCTCATTCATAAAGCTGTGAGGAGGAACAGTAGGCCTCTAGTGGAACTCCTCCTGAGATATGTTCCTCAGAGGGTTTCAAATAATTTAGAAACTGAGCTGAGGCTGCTGAGTCATGAGAACCAACAGTTTTTCCTTTTTAGACCTGATGCTATAGGCCCTGCTGGTCTGACCCCTCTCCACATTGCAGCCGGTAAAGATGGTTCTGAAGATATACTTGATGCTTTGACTGATGATCCTGGAATGGTTAGTTACTATTTTGTATGATTCTCTTTCCTCCATCATAGAATCTGAATTGAATTTTTGTTTTATATTTTGGATAAATGATGAAGTTTATACCTAGATGATGTTACTTCTGAAAACCGAGATCTTATCTTGAGATGCTTGCCTGGTATTCCAATGTTTGTCTGTGTAAGTTGGAGTGCTTGGACTTATTGGTTAATCTTTGCCGTATAAGCAAATTATAATATCACACCGTTTAATGTGCACGTCTCCTTCAGGTTGGAGTCGAGGCATGGAAGAATGCTCGGGATAGTACAGGGTCCACTCCAGAGGACTATGCACGCCTCCGCGGCCAGTACTCATACATCCACCTTGTCCAGCGGAAAATAAACAGGAGGCCACCGCCCTCAGCGGCCCCACATGTGGTCCTCGACATATCTGGCTCAAGCAGCGCCCACCAGGACCAGAGTAAAGACACTGCCACTACTAGCAGTTTCGAGATTGCCCATAAGAAGAGCTGCAAGATGTGTGACCAGAAGCTTGCCTATGGGATTGGGGGACAGTCACTCCTGTACAGACCAGCAATGCTGTCAATGGTGGCAATCGCTGCAGTCTGTGTCTGCGTGGCTCTTCTGTTTAAGAGCTCTCCGGAGGTTCTCTATGTGTTCCGGCCCTTCAGGTGGGAAAGGTTGGAGTATGGAGCCAGTTGAAGGAAAGAGCCGTGGAAAGGAAACCAAGAACTGGTTTTGATGATCATAAATAGTTGTTTGTATTTGAATGCAGAAGTTGCGTCAGCTCTACATGCTTACGATACTGTAAGTGGAAGAACATTGTAGCCACCGGTGTTATGTATGTTCTATATAGATCCCTTAATAATGTCATGAACTCAGTCTCTACTCAACTATTCAACAGGTTGTGTAGCAGCGTGTTCTTGGACCTTGAAACTTGTTTCATCTTTCATATGCATATATATATATATATATATATATATGAGATTTGGGTCGTCCCTCAAACCGTGCTGACAATTAGCCCCACAGCCTTTGCGCCATTTTGTTAAGGTAGAGATGTAATGATAAATACGGCCGCAGTTTGTGTGTTGAGATACTTGGACGGAGTACATTTTCTCGGTCAACATACGGAGATCCACTCTTTTCTTCTTCTTTTTTTTTCTTTATAACTAAAGATAATTATACAATGATACATAAGAGTCGAATATGATTCATTATTACTAGCATAAATATTTACATTTCTAGAGTAGCCAACGGCTAAAATATTAGCAAGTTCCTGCGGGATGTTTAAAAATGTAGTTACCATTTTGACCTTCATCCTATTCCCGAGCGAGCTAGTTTTACGAGAAAGTCCGTTGTTACATTTACCTCTTGGTTAGATTAGAGTCACTAGATAATCCCAAAACTCTGTCATGATCCTCATACAATCTAAAATTAACGGGGACAAGCGTAAATTCATTATTAAAGTTTCCCAATTTTGATCATATAATACCTTTGTCTCTAATTCAATACAAAAGAACTGAATGTTTAGATACTAGGCTAATAAGAGTTCCTCTCAAAAGAGCCCCATGCTTCAATTTTGAGCCTATTAGTCAAGTTGAAAGGTTTGGTAAAACCACCAGGCCACCTCCTCAAATTATTGTGAATGAGGCCATCAGCCCCTTCTTTGCCTAGATCATCCATCACCGATTCATCTCTATTCAATTTCGTCCAACCATATGGAGGAAAAGACCAACAAACTAGAGGAGTATTTTTTTGATGCATCCATGACCGGTCCAAAAAAGTATAATATTCGACTGCTTTCTTCTGGCACTTGATATGAAGCTCAGGCTTAGTTTTCATCCTATTGAAAATAGGGCTTGGTATAGAACCAATAGCGACCGAAGCATTGGTGTCCCAAGTACAAGGGCTTGGGCAAGCGGATGATGGCATATTGGACCTGAACGCCCTCTCTAAATTCTTGCTTCTGTGCATTCTGAAGAAGATCGAAATCTGTGGGTGGATCACCTTTTTAACTATCCAACTCCAAGCTGTCCAATGATGGAGCAGTTCTATCGTTTGATACTTCTTTCAGATAGCCCTTGGCCGGCCGCAAGCTACTCAACAACGACAGTCAATCGGACTAGGTTTCTTAGACATGTATGAAACAACTTATCCGATGAACAACGTCTTGACTGACAGGCATTCGAGGACGACTCGGGAAGTACGCTCTTTATTTCAATTCAAACTCTAAATAAATAAATAAATAAATATAGTTTTTCTGTCTTATATGCCACGTACGCTGACTGAAATTTGATCATTCCCGTAGATGTATGTATGCTGTTCAATGTTGACGGCGACGTAACGATTCTATTGACCAAGTTTTCTCCCATTATTATCAATTAAATAATTACAAAAATTAAAATATATTCGGAAAGAGAAAAATGAGCAAACGCCCCCCAGATATGACTTGGAATCGACGACTTCTCATCCCCGTCATTCGTGACTCGTTTGGAATTTCGGCCTGATCGAAATCGAGACAGTGCATCACTCAAATTTGCCCAATCAAATTCTGGAAGGTGCTCATGGCGGACTCCGGGAGGGTCATCACGACCGCAATGCCCTTCTCCCCCTCGGGCTGGAACACGCAGAGCTCACTCGCCAAGGCCCCGCAACCGAACTGGGTAGGGTCGCCGAGTCCAAAGTCGCTGCACCCGTAAGCCAGGCGGGCCCAGGAGCTGATCACGAGTGTCGAGACCGTGCTCAGAGGCGGCCTGTAGATGTCGATGTAGTCCATCCTTGACCTCACGTACTCCTCATCCACCTGCTCGCAAGCCTTCCGGATTTGCTCCACCGTGTGCGAGATCGGCCGCTCTGACAGTTCGCCGGCTGTGGTGAGGCAGCACGTGAAGACCACGAGGTTGCCGAAGTAATTCTTTGGCAGTGGTTCCTTGAATCTTGACCTGCAAAAGAAGTCAAATCACTTTAATTACAGATGAAGAATATTCTTCACTTGGTAGTTCTCCAAGTAGAATAATCAAAGCTGGTCGGGCCATCAGTTCTAAAAAGCGAAATACAGGATAATAAAACCATAATTATGTATATACATATATACCTGACATCAACGAGGATCCTTAGCTTAGTGAGCTGAGCATGCTTCATTTTCAGGGCTTTGCACCGAGCCTTCCATACCAGAGCAGCGAGAGCCGAGAAGGTGCTGCAGGCCTGCAATCGGCCGTCAGCCATGGCCATCTTCTTGATGGATGCGAGCTTTTCAGTATGGAATGTGAACATCTTGTTTATGTTCCTCTCATTCTTGAACATGGTGTCTGTATCCGACACATCTGTGATATGAACAAAGTCATCGTACGAGTACTTTGGTACAGGCGGCACCCTACCCTTGAGCAGGGTTCTGTCATGGAAAGGGACCATTGACGGGGTCAAGCCTCGGGCTATCTCTGCCCACGAGTTAATGAAGTTCATCCCCGACACACCATCCACCACCGTGTGGCTGATGGCTATCCCTAGAGTGAATCCTCCGCACTTGAACTTGGTCACCTGATAATAGGAGGAAAGGAAAATAATGAAACAGTGAGCTAATTGTCATCAAATAATTCCCATGCAATAATGAAGAGTTTTAACTGATAAAACCGAATAAAGATCTTAAATATGTCTACTTTCTCAAGCAATCTCACCTGTGCCGTGAGCAAGGGAAGGTCTGTGTAACTCTTTGCCGTGGGGTCAATATAGATTAGCTTCCTTGTAGTGTCCTCATTGGGCACCCGGAGATCACCGAGGGAGTCAATGGAGCCATCTGCAACGGCCTCCACGAAGGGCACACCCTTCTTGGTGCACTCCACGACGAACCTGCCTTGCGAGTCCAGGGCCATGGTGCCGGCGAGTGGGTAGTAGTGGATGAGGACCTTGGCGAGGGATTGCTTGAGGACATCGGCCACAGTCTCACTGCTTGTCCTGTAGGAGTAGATGGTCAGCATCGGGAACGGGATGTCCTGATCGAGGCTCGACAAGAAGTAGAATCCGCTGGGCGTTTCTGACTCCGGAGTCACCAGCACCGGGGGCGATTTCTTCACTGTCATGGCTCCACCATTCATAATCATTCCCTCCATGTATAGACGTTACACTGAAGTACTTTTCAGCCTTTGCTTTGGATGGATTTTCTTTCGCTAGCTTGCTTCTTGCCTATCACAGACGTTAGCAAACCCTACTAATCAGGTCAATATATCGATGAATCTGTCAAATAAAAGGTCCATCTGATAGCTTAAAGGATCACAGCAGCGTAGGATATAAAATATATATATATATATATATATATATATCAGAGCCCCTTCAAGACAATCATCCAAGCACATGGACACATTCATCAAAGCTCCTCCCAATATTGGCAGTTCATCGAGTCTTGATGCATATAAATAAAATCCTGAAATCTGATATATTGTATATATTTAGAGCGTGTCTAAAACGAGGTTTCAAGAAAACATTGCTAGATCATGGATGATCTCGATCAGTGTCTTCGTTGAACTCAGGATATTGGCTGCCTAGGAGGAACCGAAACTAACGATGACAATGGACAAATGAAAGAGACTGGGATATTCATCTGCATCGACCAGAATCCATACAGGATGCGACCCCACAATGAGAGATCACAGCACAATACTGGGGCCTGCCAGTGTTGAAAGCGAAACCCGAGGGATGCATTTGAATATATACCTCTATGCGACTTGAACTCAGGATGGCTGGGATATGAAGCTGGCTATAACTAGTATGTCCCGTTAACTGCTGGGATGTATCCAGGAAGAGCTGCAAAGGGCGATTTGCTGGAAGCGGGAGACAGGTTTATATAGACACGGACGGCCATACCGCCCGACGATGGAAATAAATTGTTTAAAGTTGGAAATGTCTAGTTTGACCTTATGTTTGTCGTTTCCACTCCCTCTTGGTGGTCTCCTTGATCACCATAGGCCCTTGTCATGGATGTATCGATCCTTTATGGTTATATGCAAAATTTTCCACCATTAAGCGTATATATTATTTGATTTCCATCCCCTCATCCCGAAAAATTCAATATATCACGGCAATTAATGTTCCGGCCAAGATTAATATTAAATTATCTCCATTATTAATATGGGATATTGATTGAGATTATAAAAAAAAAAAAAGTTGAACTATTTTAGGCAATTTGTGTAGGTGACTGAAGAGTAAACTTGTCATAATCACCCATCGTTTTTTGAGCTTATAAGATTTGAAATTGATATTGTGTTGATCACGAGGATGCCAAATTAAAATGGATTGTTCACTATATGTACTAAGAGGGGGGGAATTCTCGATCGGTAAATGGATGTAACTTAGCAGCACACTTAAATATTTAGGGTGAAATTAACATATTTTAATTCCAATATATGGGTCATATGAGATTTCCAGCCATATAATCTCTCCATTATTTCCTTGTGCCTCACGGACCAGGAGAAAATGGGAAATTTCATTAGGTGGAAAAGCAGTCAAGCTTGAGTGGCGTCTTAACGAGGGGGGTAGGTGAGATGCAGCTGTCGTCGTTAGAGCACATTTGCGTTAACGGTCAAAGTACTCTGCCATCTATGTCATATTTCTTTTATATTATTTATTCTCGTATATTTATTTCATATAGTTACGATTAACTGAATTTAGAAAGGATGGGATGATCTTCCCTTTGAAGTTTGGAAAATTTTATCAAGTTATATCTCTACTACTGTAATTTTTTATGGAAGTGTGAACCATTTTAATTATAACTGTAAAAGAAAAACAGTAATTCTCCCTGAGCAAATGGTAAGTTGTGGGCGGTCTGGTCTATTCGCACATGCTGTGCTGCAAGGGTGGAAGGTAAGACTTTTCCAAGTCTGAGGATTAATCGGAGCATTCAGCGGTAGAAGCGGAGATCCAGCAGAAGGTTAACGATAGGAAAGCGCTTATTACTCTGCAATTATCGCCATTAGACTCGACTTCCCACTTACGCAGCCCGTCCATCATTAATTGTGATCGGCTTGGTTCACCGATCTACGTGATCCATGCACATTATGACCACGAGGATCTCCATTCAAATACACTTAATAGTTGAAGAGGATAATCCAAAAGTTTCCGCTGAAAAAATTGGCCAAGGAAAAAAAAGAAAAGAAAGAGTCCCGTGCATTCTGATCTGAATCAGAAGAAACGAAAGCAATCCCCCCCACCCGCCCGCCCCATGTTTGACTATTAAACGATTCCCGCTCCCAAGTTAGTTTGATCAACATCTTTGATTCTAGCCGCGGACGAAACTGCCATGCCCGACAAAGATCATTAAACTAGACCGGATCGACTCTTCGGAGGCGGTCACGCATGGCGGGGACCCAGAGGAGGGTGGGTGATTGACCTTCCCCCACTCATCTTCTCGACCCTACAGGACCCGACCCCTCGATTATGAACTCGGGATATGGATCTCCCAGCGATCCTCAAAAGTCTTCTTTAACAAATGTGAAGAGGCAGCACCCCATCGTGCTCCCGAGGTTCCCAGGTGATTCTTTTCTGGATTGACTGTTTGAATCTTGACCTACATAAAATAATATACGTATGCCTACGAAGTGGGGGTAATTTTACGGTAGTTATTCCCCGGCCAGTCGTGTCATTGACATATTGTCGTTTACATGCACACCAGAAAAATAAATATACGGTATCCAAACAAAAACAAATTAATTGATATTATGACTAGTTATTTTTATTAAGAATTAAAATATTTTAGATTATAATTCTCTTTTAATTTATAACACCTTAACTTCAAATTTTATTTAAAGAAAATAACCATTTAATTTATCTTCACCATTCATGCTTGACTGAGACAGGACGTCGCCAGCCGGCGAGGGACACCTACCCAAATATATATTCATTTATTTCTACCTTACACCTACCCAATTAATGGATAACTTGGTTGGTGAGTTATTGACAGAGAAATGTTCAATATATATATATTAAAATTAGACCGAGTGGAGTCCAAATAAAACTTGAAGAAAAAGGCTAAGAAATAAATAAATAAAACAGTGAAAAGAATAAAAATCAGGTTTTTCTTATGGTGGGAGCCATGGAGGCCGCAGTCAAATCCGTATAAGTTACTATATATACCTACACGACACCGTAGTTCATCATGTGACGTATATTGCATCTGATTGTTGAATACATTTTCTTTATTAATTCCTGTTTGACGACGACGACGACGACGACAACGAACTTATCCTTTCAAGATCCACAAATGTCTTACTGACCCATTCTTCGCCAATTTCGTCTGGGCACGAAGGACCTGATCATAAATCTCTCACAGAATTAACGTAGATATGCGCTTCTCTTTGGTGAAGAGCATGGCACAGCACCTGCTCTTGTATATATAGAAGTCCTCCTGACTCTTCTCGCTTATGCATCAGTTACTCTGCAGCTACCAATCTTTTAATTGCATATCATAGTTTTTAAAATTAAACCGGATTAATAACCGGTCAAAGCGTAGATTTGTGACCATAATATCAATCATAAGTTTAAAATAAATTATAAACATAAGTCTAGTATATTACAATAAATTTTTATTTTTTTTAAATTTTAAATCGGTCAATTTTTTTAATTACGTTCGCCAATCTGATAGGGAACCGACTGGTCTAATCGGAGTTAACCGTATTTACCGTGCAATTTTGCTAATTTTAGAAATCGAATCGGAGGAGTAGCTAGTACTAGTCGAACCGATCAAACCAACTAATCTAGTTCAATTTTAAAAACTATTGTGCATAAGACTAATGCAACAACCCAAGTTAGTTGTGGGATCTTTATTTATTTGATGAGCGCTGGGTTCTGTCAGCATGGTCGAATTGAATATACAAGTTCCCATCGAGTAGTGAAGTACCAGTCGGGCAGCGGGCTCGTTTTGGACAGCGTTGAGAGACACGAAAGCTAAAGGAGGAGAGTCAACCATCTGTGGTCCAGACCAATAAATGATCGGCGACGAGGGGTGAAGTTAGCATGTCAAATGAGACCGGAGAGGGCGATGGTTGATTGTCTGAGTCGCGCCATGTACAAACCGTAACAATAATGTCACATTTCAAACATTGGCACGTGTGGTTGACTTTATATCATAGTTTTTAAAACCGGACCGGGCCGGGAACCGGTGTAGGCATGGGTTCATGGGTTCATGGGTCGGACCGGGGGTTCAATGGGTTGAACCGCATGTTTAAAAAATAATATTAATAATATAATATTACTAATAAATTTACATAATATCATAATTTGAATATAATTTATAACAAAAATCATTAATATAACCATTATATTAAACAAAAGTTTAATATAAAATGTAAATATAAGTTTAGTAAAATAAAATAGGTACATTACAATATGTTTTTGTTTTTGTTTTAATTTTAAGTCGGCCGGTTTTCTCATGGGTTCACCGGTCGGACCGGGAACCGGCCGGTTCAATCGGATTTTTTCTCTTTTAATGTGCAATTGGGTTTTTTGAAGGAACCGGACCGGGTGAGTGGCCAGTTCCCGGTCGAACCGGTCAAACCGGCCGGCCCGGTCCGGTTTTTAAAACTATGCTTTATATAGCCATCAGCCTCCTCTTGATAGCTTCCCAACTTCAACGTACTGCAGCAGATAAAATGATAAGCATGCCATACATGTTCTCTGCCAAGTATGAATCATGCATATATATATATATATATATATATATATTTGATTATATATAAAATTTATGATCTAAACTAAATATGAGAGAAAAAATGGAGAATGAAGAGATGTGTAAGTTTAATTGGTAAAAATATGAAAATTATATCTGTTTATTTTAGATTGAGGTATCTATTATTTTCTTAAATTTTTATTTTGTATTTTAACTTTCCTAAAATAATACTTAACCCGTACTCTAAAATAATAATAATAATAATAATAGAACATCTCGCACGTCGTTCGACAATTTAGCAAGAAAGGAAAGCATACTTCCATTTTGAACTGGAGGAGGAGAACATCCTTACAGGGGATGGCCCTTTTTTTTTTTGGGTATCATTATTGGGCTTGTATCTAAGCAGTACAGTATATTAGCCTTAGTAAAAGAAAAAGGCATTTATATAACGGTTATAACACATTATATATTAACATATTATAATTATTTGATAATTTTTTCAAATTATTAAAAATATGAAATGAAATATGAAAGAGTTAATGAACTCTAAAAAAGTAATTGTTAGATTAAAAAAAAGGAAAATGAAATTTTGCTCATATGATTAACTGTTGTATGGGATACCTTTCCTATGGTTAATTTATATCAATTAGACATGGGAAGTGGTTAGAAAACATTAGCCATTCGACTTTTAGTAGTAGGGAGACGGGTATAAGGACGTGATTTTCTAAAATAGGGCTCCGAGTGGAGCCTGAATGTGCATCTCTTCGGTCGTATCCATTGATACTCTTCAAATGAAGAATCCGACATGTCAAGAGGTATATATACTTGGACGGCATCTAGAAATCTGTCAGATAAGAATTGGAAAGGTCTTAGATCCTTACAAACCGAGATACTAGAACCTACATTGATATCATATAAAATATATGAGTGAGTTGATAAAATACTGAGTTCACATTCACCTAAAAACCTAATTCACAGGCGGTGTTATTCAAAATCCTTTCCAAAGAAGTTTTACTCTCAATAGAGACGATTAGCCATCTTGGGGTAACGAGCTTCGTGTCTCCAAGTCTTGGTTCCTAAATTAGGCTCACCGATCACAAAAGTCAACTACGCTTCGTTTAATCAAGTTGAGAATCTCATGCATGGGACCATGCATGAAGTGCATCATACACGTTCACGTAAGAAATGAATCATCCACCAAGTTTCAGAGTCAATTACACTTCGTTTAATCAAGTTGATGCCGGCAGTCTCTACCGCTATGATTAAATGGTTCGAAGTGGCTCTCGATCATGGGTTTTTTTTTAGAGATGTTTTATCCGGCATTTAAAATTCAGTAGAACTTAATCAATCTAAATTCAAGCAAAGATTACTATTAGAGGATAAAAACTCTTCATTTCAATTATGAATTCAATATTTTTTTTAGAAAGTAGCATAATTGTATCTAACTCTCTTTTATTTTTATAATTTTATCATTAAAAATTCAAAATTTCATTAAATTTACGAGAGATCAGGCTAGTTGTTATATTTTCAATATCTGTTTGAATTTTCTTCCAAAGAAGAGAACAGATAAATTTCCCGCGAGTAACTTCCAATATCTACTGTATTCACTGAACTTGACGGTCGACCAGCTTCTGGAAGGCGTTCATGGCGGACACGGGGAGGGCCATCACCACCACAACGCCGTTCTTGCCCTCTCCCTCCGGGAGGAACACGCAGAGTTCCCTTGCCACGTCACCACACCCAAACTGCGTCGGGCCACCCCACCCAAAGTCGCTGGGGCTGAATGACAGGCGGGTCCACGAGCTGATCACGAGTGTCCCCACCGAAGTCAGCGGCGGCCTATGCACATCAATGTAGTCGATCCTCGAGCGAACGTAGTCCTCATCCACCAGCTCACACACCTTCCGGATCTGCTCCACAGTGTGCGAGATAGGCTGCTCAGCCAGCTCACCGGCTGTGGTCAGGCAGCACGTGGTGGTCACGAGGTTACCAAAGTAATTGCCTGGAAGAGGGTCCTTGAACTTGGAGCGGATGTCCACGAGGATCCTGAGTTTGGTGAGCTGCGCTGGCTTCATTTTTAGGGCCTGACTCCGAGCACGCCAGACCACGGCCGCGACAGCGGAGAAGGTGCTGCATCCCTGCAGCCTCCCGTCGGCCAAGGCAGCCTTCTTGATTGCAGCAATGTTCTGGGGGCTGAAGGTGAACATACGGCTGATGTTCCTCTCTTCCTCGTACAACGACTCCATATCTGACATGTCGGCTATCTGGACAAAGTCATCATACGGGCCCTTCAGGATCGGTGGGACCCGATATCGGAGGCATGAGCGGTCATGAAATGGGGTCGGTGGGGAGCCTCCTCGTGCTATCTCCGCCCATGAGTTGACGAACGTCATGCCCGACACCCCATCCAACACGGTGTGGCTGACCGACAGACCAAGCGTGAATCCCCCACATCTGAATTTGGTCACCTGTTTTCAGGGAATTAACGGATCAAGGAATTAAAATTTGTCGTAATTAAATAAAGTTCCTCATGAAAGGCTAGCGACGTTATCCACGAAAAAAAGAAAAGAAGAAAAAAAACAAACCTGGGCAGTGAGCAGGGGAAGGTCCAAAAAGCTCTTGACTTTTGGGTCCATATAGATGAGCTTCCTAGTATTATCGGGGTTAGGCTCGCGAAGGTCACCGATCATGTCGATCGTGCAATCAGCAACCGCCTCCACGAATGCCACGGACTTCTTGGAGCAGTCAACCACAAACCGGCCCTCGGAGTCCAGGGACATGGCTCCTGCAAGCGGATAGAAGAGGACAAGAACCTTGGCGAGAGACTGCTTGAGGACATCAACCACGGTCTCACTGCTGGACCCGAAAGCGTAGATGGTCTGCATCGGGAAGGGGATGGCCTGGTCCAGGCTCGACAAGAAGTAGAAGCCCTGGGGAGTCTCCAACTCTGGGATCACAGACACCGGAGGGAACTTCTTCACGGTCATCACACCGCCGTTCATGGTGGTCGATCTTTGATCGAATCTGTCCTCTATCTACGTATATGTGTGTAATCTGGCTAGCTCCGCTGATGCGCGTAGCCTACATGTTCGGCAAAGACTTGAAATGATCAGGTAAATTCGGTGACATTGGACACCCGAATTATCAAAAGGAAAATCATATATATGGACATGTATACATCCACAGCTCTATCTAAGGACAACGCCATACATATGATATCTCCATTTTCTATCGCAACGAATGATTACGACACTCGTTCGCTCTGTACTTGTGCCCTGAGAATCATGCAACTCTATGCAACTGATGAAGATATATATGTGTAAGAGGAACTGTGTTGGTACCTTTGCTTATGTATGCTGTTCGACTCTGGAATGTATCTATATATATAGGTGGCGGTATATATGTGTGTGTATTGAGCTCTCTCGTGGTTTTTTCTCTGAAGGCTGAGAGAGTGTATGAACGAGAGATAAGGCACCTGCAACTAATTGAGAAGGGTATATATAGAAGTGGAAAGTAGGGATCCATTTTTTGGACAAATTAAGTCCGCCATGTCTACAAATTTTGTTTTTTCCCTGTAGTTAAATGGGTGGCAACAGGTCCACTCTCGTTCTGTAAAGCGATAGGGTTGGCCATGGAAGACTATTTGACTCCCATTCAATTATTTTTATCGAGCGGGACGCGCCGCGGGTACTCCGAAATGTTGAAATATTGTAGCGTCGATAACGACGTTGACCGTCGAAGAGATCACTCGATTAACATGTGTCATATAATCCATACCGGATGTATTAAAAGCTGGCCATCCTCGGCATGCACGTATGGGCTACGTGGCCATTAAGAAGCCGTCCGATCAGCACCGGAGCATGAGATTTGAAACTTTTATGGCACTCTCCGGTCTCGAGTTCATGGACCACGAAGTTGGGTAAAACTATTCTAAACCTTAAATTAGAGGACTTGCATTAGCCGTATCCTGTAGTTCTCAGTACTTATCATCCTCCATTTGTCGATGTCTTATTGAGATTTATAAATCTCCAATATAATTAGCAAAAATATTGTCAATATATATATATATATAATCAGCCGCATGAGAACAACACACGAATGCTTGTATTGTTTCACACAATTATACGATAAATGACACTCGCCATGAGCTCTCTCATGGCAACACTTGCATGGCTATAAATCGAATGTCAATCCTTTTTCCCGCATGGATGAAAAATCCTGGAAGAATTCATGAGGCATGCTCTGCCATGATGGCTTAACTCTTGGAAAAGTATGTATAAATGACATATAAATTTAATCGGCTTTACCTATATATATATATATATATTATTGTTCAGGTTATTATATTATTTTCATATTATCCCAATAAACACAATTTTCTTAACTCCTTCCTTATTTTCCTTAAAATTTCACTTCTAATTTTTTACATTGAATCTATTATAAATCATAAAATGGATAAATATAATATATACTTTTTGGGGGTGCCCCTAGTCCGAAGTTTCCTTAAAGCTGTCTCACAAGCTTATTTTATTGTCCTGTCCTTTCAAATAATACAACAACAAGACTTTTAAGAAAGAGAAGAGGGGAATGGTATTGGAATGATAAGTTATTATTAATGAATTGTTGAACGTGATTTATATATATATATATATGTGTGTGTGTGTGTGTGTGTGTGTGTGTGTGTGAATGATTCAATTTAAAATATGGGTACTTTAGAAGTAAAATGGAGAACTGATGATATGTATACACATTGCATCTATTGTTTAGCAGAGATTTGGAAGAAAGAAGACATTCTTGGTGGTTAACTGGCCACCCGATCCGGATCGAACACGGTATTACCCTTTTATAAAAACACGTGTTTTTTTAACCTTTGGTGGGGTGGGAGTCGTGGGGGTGGCGCACTTGGTCTGACCAAAGCCAACTGCCTATAGAAAGTTGAAGGCGGTTTTGCGCCACTAAGGGCATTAACATAACGCAGACAGAAAATTAGCTAAGCGGGTTATCTTGACCAACACAATACTATTCTTTATTAGAAGATTTGATGAACCAAATTCGATCTTTAAAATGGGCAAACACCCTTCATCTTTCAAAGAAATTGTTATGTTAGTAAAAATATTTTGAAATGTGGTGTATTAATAATTTATAATATGTTAATGAAAATATAAAAAAACCACGGCATATATTTCACATATTTGAATCCAATTTCCTCGTCTTGTCACTTGAAACTACTAACTCTTTCTGGCTTTTTTTAGGGAAAAAAATAAAGACAAACATAAATACGGTTAGGTGAAGATCGAAGGAAGCTGTAACTAGGAATGGAAGATAGTCCTCTGAATCCAGTTGGCTCTCTGCTCATAGTTTCTCTAGTGGATGGGGTTCACTTGACCCAACAGGCTGCCCTGCGCTATAGACAATGTCAACTGTCGAACTTATTCGCGTCGTTCCCTCGATCAGCCTGGTGGATTTGCGGAACAGACAAATCCCGAAAAGCACATAAAGCACACGGGTTAGCACGTATGGACTATGCCGAGATGACAGATTTCGAATGATGAAAATAGAAGACAAATGACTCTGTCGGAAATAGCTGAAGCGAGAAAGTGAGCTACATTCTACAATTAGCAACTCTGCAATCCCACCATCAAACGTATAATTTGACTATATGATTTGCAGATTTTCCAAGGGTCGGAACCAAATCTCTCTCTCTCTCTCTCTCTCTCAGATTGGTTCAGCAACACCATCAATGGCATCTTACCTTGATCAAAATTATTAAGCTGGAACTCGATTATCAAAGATCTGAAAAATGAGTTTAAATTAGATTCCGAGACAGAGAGTGGTAAGAAAAATTATCGACAGCTGATGGTGGATATTGCTAGGAAACAGTTAGCTTTTCTTCTTCTTTTTTTTGTCTGGGTTACTGTTGGATTTGCTAATTAAACTGAAGTGGCCGGGCGGTCGAGCTGATTCCTTCGGACACATCAATTAGTTCCTCGGGCCGACCATAGAAAAATTCCGAAACCGTGTGAAATTTGCCCCCATCTTCGGTCATAAACCTCGAATTTTGACCGACATGAATCCTTGTCTAGTCCTAGTCTTTGCTGTGGGCTTTCGTATTATGTCAATTAAGAAACTCTGGTTCAACTTTTCATTTTTAATTGTTTCCAGAGATGTCAGGCTTCGAGCTCGTAGATGGAAAAGATCTACTATCACTATAATTCTATTTTTTTTTAAGTGAAATTAGATAATTTTATTCGAATTTAAATCAATTAGTACTTTTTGAATTTCTCAAGGTAAGTGGTAGTGATGCAACAAAATTATCCCCCCAAAATATTAGTAAGGGCCCAATGAGTCCCACTTTGGTCGAGCAAATTTGAATCCCTGTCCACCAAATGTAACCGAGGAAAGAGGAAAGAAGAGGGACAAGCTGATGCATGGGATCTCCAGAACTATCTCGACCTATGGGCCTAAATGTTGGGCCACCACCCATACGAGCCCATCCTCATGCAGCCCATTAAGATCATCAGCTTGACAGCCTTTACACGACAAGGGCAAGGGAGACCCTGTGGGCAGCCTGGGAGTCGGGGCTGGGGTCTCGCCAAGGTTCAACCTCATCGATGTAGTCGGTTTGTGCACTGATTAAGGATCATGAACATCGTTCAGCTCTGATTGTCTTAATTCCATTCATGCTCTGATTAAGGATGCAGTAATAGTTCCTTGGGAGATTGATAGTCTGGTCAGCAATATTAGGAGTATATATATGTTGAGCTCTTTCGATAGCATTAAGTTTGCTGGATAGCTATAGATTAGAATAGATACGTTCGTTCTTTGGGACAATCAGGCATGAAGTTTCACGAGTCAAATCTCTATATTTTTGGGTTTCACTTGCAAGTTCCCCCTCGGCTTAATAGTTACACGCTCTGAATCAATCAAGGAAAAATGAAAAAAAAAAACGAAGAACAGATCCCGTCCAGCGCTTTGGGGCATCCAAAGAACAGTTGCCTTTCAGATTATTAATTAAACTACAGCAGCTGGCCAACTCAAAAACAGCAACGACGTGTTGTTCCAATTTAATGATGATTCAGAGGCGAAATAGGATCGCAGATCAATTAAGTATAATATATATAATAAGAAAAAAAAGAGAGAAAAAGGGTCGATGGAGAAAGAAATTAATGTTTAGAAGGTGTACGTTAGACTCATCGCAACGATATGTCAAGTCCAATTATCAAAAAGTGGGGGGCCTCAATAAATGGGTCATCCTTCTATCTTTTTGCCAATTTCTTCTAATCAAAGATAGAGTGATAGGGAAAATAAAAAATTGGTGTTAGTTTGAGATAAAAAAAAATATTCAGGAAATCTTGCTTGAAATCGATAGTTTAAATTATATAATAATATTATTTTTAATTTTAAATTAAAATATCTAAAATAAATTTTGTTATTAAGCAAATTTCTTCTAATGATAAAAAAAAGAGAGTAAATACATGAGTTCAATTAACGGTCAATCGATCGAGCTGTCTGCTCGTATCATCAATTCATACACCTCCATGTGTATATGGGTTGAAAGTGACAGTCTCTCTGGGTGTGACTGTCTGCGGGCAGGGGGGGTTGGGTGTAGAAAAGAGGAGTAGCAATTCGTGGTAGTGTTAGTGGTAGGGGCCTAATTTCCTTAGGTTATTAGCCCCAGTCCACCTCCTCTTACCTGTCCAGCTGAGAGTGTTCCAAGTACTCTGAATAGAGAGAGAACGCTGTACTTTTATGCGACATGACAGCAAGCTGCTCCCCCATGTAAAAATACATATATATATATATATGTATGTATGTATACATTCACATACGTAATCTATTCCTCTTGGACCTCCAATACCCTCGTTTCTTTTAAATAAAATATTTCTGTAGTGGGGTGGGTGATTCAATATTTACATTTAATATAAGGTACAAGTTGATAGATTGTGTGTCTTTTCTTAACTGGATGGATTTTTAAATAGTGAGTTCACCATCTTCTACGCATGCATGGGCCAGCTAAATGCAGCACACTGATGTTAAGTCGTTATATGTCGTCGATAGTGTGCTTAATTTGTAACAGGGGTCCGACTGGTTGCTACCGTGGGATGAGAAAATCCCATATCACCTCGCCGGAAAAAAGGGTCAGTTGAATCGCTCATTCAGCCGGGGAGAGAGAGTCGATATGGTCCGTCCACTCGGTGGGACCGGAGTAGAGTAACTCCTTCCATCCACCCGGCTCACCCATATAGACATGAGGAAAATGAATAGAACGAAGAATGATCTGATTGATATTCAACACAGTATGTGTATTATTATCTATTGGGGGCATGCATGCAATCGACGTTATTCGAGAATTTGTATTTATATGTATAGTATATTATATAGAACTTGTGGGCAGCAGAACAAATACATATAGGTACATACATGAATAGATAGATACACGCAGACAGACCCCACTTTGGCTCTAGTGGTTCTTTTTTTTTCTTTTTTTTTGAACTGTGGAATTGTGTATCGTAATTGTTTTTGTAAATTCTGTGTTGTCGCCATCGAGACAAGAGAGAATCGCTCGATTAGACATGAGCATGCCCTTCTTTCCTTTAGTCAAAAAGACGGCCTTTTCTTATATTCCCCCACCACTCTCCTTTTCAGACGCGTGTTCTTCACTCTCTCCTCTTTCCCTCCCTCCCTCCCTCCCTCCTCCGCAGTCCGCACCAAAACCCCACTCCCGTGCTTGCCCATTCCCTCTTTAATATTCTTATATTGTGATAAATAAAAATTACCAAATAAAAATCTATTATGTTTTATTTATTTATTTATGTTTATGCTTACCCAAAAAAGGAGAAAATAGTGACCCTAAAAAATGAACAGGAAAAGAGGAATTACAACGCGTGAGGCCCATTTTTAATTATACAGTGGAACTGCTCCCCACGGGTCATTAACTTGCATTAATTGAATTGGTCATTTATTTTTTAATTTTTACGCTACTAAAATTGTGCTATGATTAATTTAAATTTAAATTATTTGTTATATATATTTTTATTGGTCGGTTCACGGGGAGGGAGAGGATGAGAATTACCCTAAATGGTAAATTACTAATTGTGGGGGGAAGCACGTAAGATTATGGTATAGAGCAGGTAGATCGAGGCCTATAATATAATCATCACAAATCATATGATATGGTCAAGCCATCGAAATGAGGGACATGATCCCCACGCTTCGCTTTTTTATTATTTATTTCCACGTTTCTTTTTTGCCTTAATTAATTTCTACTTGCTAGTAATTAATGAAGAAAAAAGTGTCGCGTTTTCATCTCCCAAGAAAGAAAGGGAAAACAAAAGGTGGTCACATTCACTGGTAATAATATCTTCATCGTATTAAGAGTATAGGATTTATAAAAAAAATAATATAAGATAGCAATATTATCATACACAAATTTTTTAATCAACACGACTGTAATCTCCTCTCGCTCTCCCATGGATGGATCGACTTTTAAAACATGGAACTAATAACAATCATAGAATCACATGAATGGGATTTTTCTTTCGTGATTCCCTGTGCATGCTGTGTGCTATAGGGTAGTAGACCTGGGAGACTGCCTTCACGTTATCACATGGATGAATGTCTGACTCTTATCGGTCAACTCAAAAAATAAAGAAAGAAGGAAAACGTCCAAGTAATTATTATATCCACCTAAGCATGCTTACCACCTGGAGGGAAATAAATCTTCAGTCGGACCTTCGCTGTGGTGGGGGGTGGTGGGAGCATCTCAGGGGAGGGGAAGAGCAAGGGAAACACACAATAGGGCTAGGTTTGTCATGTATACATTCAAATGACAGACTCAAATCGAGGGATAAACAGATTAGGAAATACAGTTCATGATGATAATATCATTTAAAAGTAGTTAAGTATTTTTTTTCTTATCTATAATTTAAAATTTATATATTTTATATTAAAAAGCCATTAAACTTAGTTTAGATTAACCTACTCAAATTTGCACTAATAATTTATTAAATAATCGGATATTATTGAAAAAAAAGAAAGATAAAAGACACACATCCCCTTCTTTATGACCCCCGCTCTGTATCATTTATCCATAGACCTTTTTTTCCTCTAATCCCTGTCCTCCTGGCCCTCCTCCTCCCCTCTCCATCAAGAACTTCCTTGATCACTTCTCTGTGGCAGTCCGTTTCTGGTCTAGTCTCGTCTCGTATCCCTTTTTCATTAATGTCGTCCTCCTCTTCGTCGTCGTCATCATCATCATCGTCGGATGACGGCAATGGAGATGGAAGAGGAGCCGCAGCCTACGGCTACCAGGGGCCGTCGTCCTCCCGACGTCGCCGTGTCCGGGCCAATGATATATGGCCCGAGCCCTTCCTCGAGGACCTTGCAACCCAAGTCGCTATCAATGCTGCCCACTCCGTCGGCCGTCTTGCCGCCGCGTCTTCCGTGGCCAATTTATTTCAGGTTCCTTGGTCCTCAATTCCAGACTCCTTCTCTCTTTTACATAACAAATCCTATGGCTCGATGAATTCATCGGCGTCTGTTAAATCAATCTGATAATGCGTTTTTATGATATGTACACATGTTTCATGTAAAAAGGCGTGTTCCTTTTTTTGTCTTTGACTCTTTTTAATGTGGGTATGTGTGCGATAATCCTTTCTCTTGAATGATGGTCAAGAAGGCTTTTCTTCCTTATTCTTTTCCCATCAAGAAAAGTACAATAGACTAGACGGCTGTGTTGATGTTCTATACTGCATGCCCCATTTGCATATGCATTTTTAGTGATAATCCAATGATAAAACAGATGTTTGAATACTTAACTCCTTCAACAAAATTATTAAAAGTAAGGCTCAGAAAGGGGTGTATAGTCTCATGTCACTACCTTGACTTATAACCAAAAGGTCCTGGCTTTACGCACCTTTCTCCTTTTTTTTTTAAATCTCTTCTTCATACCCCGTTAAGTACATGAATGAACGTCATTTCTAATGAAAGAACAAAATTGGAAGTGGGCTATCTTTTGTTTTTCACGCGAAAATTTCTTATGGCTTTGGGAAATATCAAGGGTAGGGGTCAGCTCTTTCGGCCATATGATCTGACCTTGAATTTTGAATTTGGAATCATGGCTGGTCTACGCTTTGAATTGGGGCCCGCCAAATCTAATAATGAGTGAGAGCATAGAGGCCGAGAACAATAATTCTGAAGACTTTCTAGAATATATTGAGTGTTCAGTTATGGTCTAGATGGATCAAATAGTATCTGTCCATCTAAATTGAGAAATAGGTTTTTGAAAGGGACCTTTTCATTCGAAGGTCAATTTGATGCTTTTTCTATGGGTCCCTTTCTAACAAATTTCATCTCCCTTTCAGTTTGGGTGACATGATATATCTCTTCTTAGAAGTGTTGGTTGAGTTCCCATCCTTTTCATGTACCCTTTCCAGCCATTTGATGCTATCGAAATTCCCCTATTTGGATTCACTTTCCAAGTCTCTACTAAAGAAAAAGGGTTCTCTTTTGGGTTTTGAACATAGTCCCCTTTCCCTATCTTGGCATGTTCTCCTCCTGGCACTGGAAATTTACACTTACTGCCAAATGGATGAAATTTTTATGCTTTAGCGTTATGAATGTAGAAAAGTCATAGCCCAACTTTTTTATGGAGATCCTACGTATTATTTGTCTGCGTTTTGGGCACGTTGGTTTACTCATTCCTCCTCCTATCATCATCTCTTACCCGACCTCCACAGGAAATGTTCCTGGTTTGAGTGAAAACTGCATTTAAACTAATATTTCTTAGCTCTTTGTTTGAGATTTTGTTGTGTTTCCTCCTAAACTACGAATCAATTCGATGACCGTTAACCGCAAACAGAGCAAGCCTGGAAAGTAGGCGGGCGAGAGACCCGAGTAGGACCTTTTGTCTGTGTCTGACTACATATTATAACAGTGGCTATGGAAGGTAGTCTTTATAAATATGTTTCTATATTTGGGTGTATTGGCGTAAGGGAACATGTTCAAAAGTACATATTCTTCCACGGCAATTTCCCTTTTTTGAAGAAATCTTCCTTGTTGGGTTGGTGGTTTGGAAACATTTGCCCACGTGGCGTGATCCAGCCAGTGTATCATGAGTATTCTTCTAATACGAAATAAATAATAAATGTGCAGGCCTTACTGAAAAAAAAAGAATAAATGTAGAAGTTCCATTGAAATGGGGAGCTTGTTAACGTGAGCCTGTGATCTCTTTGTTTTGTCTTGATTAGAAATATGAACATGCATTAGAATCTTTCACAGAAGTAAATATTCTACGTAGGGTAACATAGTGTATGCACGTTCTTTTTTTTTTCCCCCGTGGTAATTATCCAGGATGTGTTACCACTTGTGGCAAGAACAATTTGGTAAAAAAATTTCACACGAGTAAGGCATTCGGCCTGGCAATTTCACATTTATTTTTAGTTTTTCGTTCTATGTTGGGGTTGATTTGACCAACCTATCTGGACTGAGTTTTTAGACTGTATCAATCATCATTTTATGGGTGGAATTAATCCTATAATTTAGATAGAGATCGTGTGATATGCAGATGATGAGACAAAGCGAAGAAGATGGAAATGAAATCTTAAGGATCAGTTCTGAAGGCTCAGATAGAGAGAGAGAGAGAGAGAGAGAGAGAGAGAGAGAGAGAGAGAGAGAGAGATGGTGGAAAAGGGCAAAAGTTGGGTTGATTTGAAGATTCGCTGCTTTTAATCAGACAGGGCGTAGGGATGCATCTGGCCCTCCCCCGAAGCCCTTTTTCTTGGAAATGAAAGAGAGAGAGTAGTGGAAGGGATGATTATATATGCATATATAATGCACATGCCATACTTAAAATTTGCAAGAAAAATCTTATAACACTTTATCTATTATTTCTCCCCTTCCCATCACTTATCAATCGATTGGTAAACTTTTAACTTGCGGCATGAGATTTCAAATCTGAAAGTCCAGGAAAATGAAACTGAGTTTTTGCAGTACAAAGGTCAGTTGAACATCTAGTTGATTGTGGTAATAGCTGTCTAACAATGAGGTGGAGATTGAAGGGCAACGTGATGATTGATGTATATTTGTTTATTTGTCTCTTCTTGCAAAATAAGTTCTGTAGAAGATAATTATCGAGGTTGCGTACACTGCCCATGTTTGTACGATACATGTATGTACGGGGTAGGGTAGGGCGTAGGATAGGGTTTAGGGTAATGAGAAAGTATTGAGGGAGGACTGTTTTGTCAAGTGTACTATTTTACTACAAACAAGATGGAAAATGCAGATGCTGCCGCTGCTTCTGCCCTTCCCGGAAGACCAAACAGCCGTATTTGTACCATCTACTCTTCTGTCTCTGTTCTTTTTTGTTCTTTTGTACGCTTCCTCAGCTAAAAATTTGTAGTTCATTGATTGATTTATTGGGTATATGGGTGCTAGATTTTTTTTTGCATTGCCAATAAGTCATTCGTGAACGTTTCCCATTTATTCAAGTGCTCTCTGGCACAGAACATTGGATATCATTGATATTTGTTTGTATTGAGTATGATTAAACCCTAGATTTTCTATAGATTTGATTGTGTTGTTGGTACATGCTGTTATTCGTCGGCGGACAAATGGATTTAATACAGATCCAAAAATTTAAACAGTAAAGCTCGAGCATATTTATTTCCCATCTTCCTGCGCTTCCCATTAACTTTCTTTCCGTAGGGAAGAAAAAAGATAAGTGCAGAAGATGTTCTGAGCGGACTGACAGAGAAGAGCTACAGCTTCTGCAGTCTCTGGCCCCTATGGCGCCTAGTCTCTCTTCCATAGCTGCTCCCTTTGTCTTCATTAATGTCTTGCTGTCAACTAAAGTAATTACTCCCAAAAAAATAATGAAAAGATAGAACAGAAAAATGGAAGGTTTCTACTGCCAAGTCTCTTTCGATTCTTTCTTCATGTGTGCACTTTATTGGGGTACTACTTCAAAGCTTTTCATGCATCATCCAACTTTTTTTTTTCTCGATAAGAAAACTGGGTGAAACTCCCAAAATCTTTCTGTTAATTTTCATATCTTATTTATGCATTCATTAGGTTGGAGTTAGCACATGATGACTAGATGCGCATAAGCATATTCTATTGCTGTAGAAACTTGTTTAATTCCTGCTCCATTTTACCAATGTAGCTTGGTTGGAGTTCTATCTTGTTCAGTATCATATTTTGACATGGCACCATTTAATTTCTTGATGATTATGTTTTGGAGCACGTCTTTTGTTTGCGGAAGGTTACATATGATCTTATGGATCTGAATTTTTTTTGCACTTGACGCAGGTCTGCTCCACTTGGCGAGCGGTGTCCCGGTCAGACCTCTTGTGGGCCCGTCTCACACACCAGGTCTGGGGGAGGACCCACTTGACCCATGCCACGTGGCGGGACGAGTACGTCTACCATCACCGGACGTCCTCGAACTTCCGGTCCCGGCGCTACATCCACACCACTCTCCACTTTGACCCGCCGGAGGGGGCAGATCCTGAGGGTCTCATATGCCGTTGTCTCACTCTGTCAGACCGCTTCCTGGCTTGTGGGTTCGCTGATGGGATAGTCCGTCTGTTCGACCTGTCGACCCTTCTCCATGTCGGCACCTTCCAGCCCCATGCAGGTGGCGGCCTGGGTCCCCATCCTCGGGCGGTCTCAGGGATCGTGATCTCTGCACCACGTCTTATCTTTGCAACCCTAGACGGGGACATCTATGTGGCGATGATCGACGGCGGGGCCCAGTTGCGCAGGGCCCACCAGGGTGACGTCATGATGGATGGGGCCCTGGTGGACTTTGCAGGCTGTGACAGGTGGTGGGTGGGACTATATGCCGGAGTGCCGGGCCGAGCCTTCCACATTTGGGATGGTAACTCCGAGGATCTCGTTTCTGTTAGCGGGACGCTGACCGACCCGGAGTCAGTCCGGGGGTGGCGGCTGCTCACTGACCTGACCCAGTTCATTGCTCGAGTCAGGGTTACCGGAAACGAATCAGCTGTGGCATGTACCAGCACACGGGTCATTGCTATACACCTGAGGGACCATGGGATGACCTTGCATCGGCTCCGATACAGACAGGGTCTCATTGTGACGGCAACAGACACGAATGCTGATTCTTATATCACCGTGGACACACGAGGATCGGCAGTTGTGCGTCGTGTGGCCACCGGAGAGGAGCTCTGCCACCAGTTCATGGTAAGGGGAGCAGCAGAGGGCAGGTTAATGGGTTGCATGAACCTCGGGTACGCGATGATGTGTGTGGGAGGAGTGACCGATGTCTGGGATGTGGAACACGGCGTGTACCTTGACAGCCTCGCCGAGAGGGTCGGGGAAGTGAACGCTATGATAGCAAACGACCGTTATGTGGCTGCATATTGCAGCGAGGCTGCGATGATACACCTGTGGGACTTCGGTGCTCAGTAGTGGCAGAGAGCCATGGTGAGTAAACGTGGCTACTACTAGCCATAGCTTTGATAAGGACAGTGATTATGAAAGGATTGAGTCAGGTGACCCGACTCACTGACACGAAACAGAGTTCCACATATCTGGAACGAATGGAACGAAAGATATCATAACCGTTTGTTGCTGTATATCTCATTGATTGCAGGGGAATCTGGAACATCATCAATGGCCGCGATTTTTAGAATAGAGTCCATCCAACTAGGGGACGGGGGGCCAGTGCGGGAGGTGTTGACTCATTGGTTACCTTAACTCTGGCCGTTGACCTAGGGGATGGGTATTGAATTTGTTTTATGACTGGGTATTGTCTGCAATGTACAGTCAGATCAAGTGAGTGAAAACAGCAGTCACTCTGATCAAGGCATTTAGGCTTTGTAGGGTTAGGTCTCAGGTTCATTTGGTAGCTTTGCTTAGCTCTGTAGCCACTGTCATTGACATAGCTGTACCCATCGTCTGTCTCTCTATTGTTATTTAGTTATTCTCCATCTTTCTCTGTTTTTTTGAAATTATTAGGGATTGCTAAGGTGTAGCCAAGGATTTCCTGGGATTGATATGGGCATCCTTTAATTATTCCAGTACGAGATTTGATGCGAATACACCTATCTTCTTTTACTTGCCTTCTCGGTTCTGACGGATGTATGTTTTCATCATCTCGATCCAATTGGGCTCGACCAAAAATTGTCCCCAACAAATTGTCAACTCGATTTAGTTGGGGTCCCAGCCGGTTCCCCCAGCTCCACCACACCATAAGGTACCTTGACGTTGTGTGCAGCATCCCCGGGTAGTAAGCTGAAAATTCTCTCATCTATTTTCAGAGGCTTATCTCCCTGCCCGAGTGGAACAAGGCAAGGAGCTGTATTTAGCTTGCAGGCACTCTTGAAGGATCATGTTGCAGAGGATGATACATGATAGAGAAATGGAATTTAATCAGACTCACCAGCAAAACTACAGATACCGATGAATATTTAAATTAATTGCCTTAGTTGTTTGTAGTCATTTTAGATTGTTGGCTGTTGGGCATTTTACTGGTTATCTAAGGTTTGATTTAGCTTTTTTTAAAGTGAAATTTCAGGATCTACTTGGAGAATCTTTGGATTCTTAAACACACCGAAGTTATTGTTCCGTGATTATGGAACAGTGTGCTGCGGTAGAACGGGAACCATCAGAAGCTGTGGTGATTGGGCTTTCGAACTTGATTGTGATGCTACTGCTATGACATAAAAAAGGAAGATCAGCCCAAGTTATTTTGAATTGGCTTGTTGGGCTATGCCTATGTGCCTCTTCCAGCTAAAGCTTTCTGTAAATGTAGGCCCATGGGAGTTCCAAATATCCAGAGGAAAGCCACACAGGCATAGGAGCACTACAACTAGGAGGCAGCTTGTACCTAGTGAATTGAGCGGATTAAAAAAAGAAAGGAGCGCCGGATATTTAAGTCGGTCAGTTTTTTTTTTTATTTTTGTTCTCTTTACAATTAATAATAGAAATTTCCAGTTCAAATCCCTTCTAATACATCTCCTGGGAGTTCATCTACTCATGTCTCTATTCTTACGATAATTAGTTGTTGCAGCATAGCGTTCTTCAGCAACTCCTCCTGAATTTCTTTCGAGCAGAAACACATGAAGATCTTCAAGCCTGTCTGTATTCTCATCGAGCCTGCTGCCAAAGGGCACATGCATAATTCATCGGAAAAAAAAGAAAAAGCCCACGTGCATGTGAACTTGACGTGGGCTAAATAAGAAAATCATCAGTCTAAATTAACTCAAATTGTGTGAAATCTGCGGCAAAGTGCAGAGAGACGAAGTGGAAGACAAATTAGGATTGGAGAAAGAGATTGGCCTTCCATTCACATGATCAGAAATGAAGTACACAGTCCCATAGCATTATGCGTACAGAGGGTGCATCTCCTTCACTAATTGACGTTTCTGTTTAACGGACGCGCACGAGTACAAGCAGAAACATCCCGGAGTTGCCCGGGAGGACAAGCGAAGCCCCTACAAGATGCTTAATCCAATTCAAGAAAACAAAACAGACCATTTTCTTGCCAATGTGATCTGAATAATTAAAGATTTTTGGATTCCTCAATCACTCACTTGTTGCTGTGAGAGCAGTTAGGGAAAGAAGGGGGGCGATGAAATAATGAGATTATATAGATATATATATATATATAACACATCTTATACATACACACACACACACATAAATTTCGAGTATGTTTCCCGGTTGTTGTAATTTAATTATTTTTGTTCTGACTTGTTTAGTCTTGTTCACATTGTATTCAAGTTTTTATCTTTATGCCGGAATTTAATCCCCAGAAGATTGCCCAACGCTGATGGCTGACAGCAAGCCACCCCACCCCTCCGGTCAAAAGCTTTGGCCAAAATCTGGTGGACGTATCTCATATGAAGATGACTAATTGAGATTTGAGTAGATCTATGACTCACAAAAATATAAAATTTTACTAATGATAGATATTATCTATTGGTAAGGTTCAAATTCCATATATGCTGGTTCATTCAAGAATTTCTTCCTTCCTTCCTTCCTTCCTTCCCTTTGTTTTTTTTTTTATTAAAATCGTGAATCATTCAAGCGGATATGTTGCCTTACAAGTTCATATTGAATCCCTAAGTACATTGAAAAACTTGCAATTTGGATCGTCCGATGATTTTCCGCTCTGTGGAAACTTTTGGAGGGTAAAATCCAACTGATTCGTAAGTGTATCTTGGGGGAGTACCGATATCTTTCTTTTTCGGGCACATTGTCGACATGCTAAATAAAGCTTATAATGTCAGAACTTAGAGAGGAGCCTACCTACAACGTGACGTTAACAGGGGCTTCGGCGTGCCGATTGACATGACCCGATGGATGGCTTTGGAAGAACGTCACTTGATTATATATGGTCACAAAAAAACAACCTTTGTGATACGATGGGAGACTTTGAATGCTTTTGATTGCACGTCATTAGTTCACTTTCCACATTCAACCTCTACCAAAATACGATTCACCAGATTCCCACGCCAGTATGCACCGCCTATGTGTCTGTGCATGCATAAACGAGAAGCAAGAAGAATTTTCATTATACTGAAATATGCCCTTATTTTTGAGCAAATATAAGCACAATCATGCTCAAATCTACCCTCATTTTCGAGTAAAAATAAGTATCATCATTTTGAAATATCATTACGAGCCTCTTTGATGATGATGGGTCGTTTCTTTTACTTTCAAAGAGGAGGAGGATATCGGGGCCACTATAAAAGATGGGATGGAAGGCAATGATAACACCGTGTAAGAATCAATTGCTGAACACCAAACTTTCAATTGAGGATAAATACCACTACACCGAATTTCCGTTCCCAGTCTCTGTTCGCTCTCGGGGTGAGGAGGAGGAGGGGGAGATGATATGGGGACATTGTACAAGAGGATGAAATGCTAAATGACAAGGGGGTGATGAGGATACTAATTATCTTAATTGGTTGACTTATAATTGTGGGGAAACTAATGGAGAGACCTCTTATTAAGAGAGGCACAATGAAAACCTTACAAGAGCTAAGAACAAGAAGGTAGACGTTGGGGGAGTGAGTAAAATAGGTGATTTTTTTTTTTTTTGGGGGGGTTTTTTGGCCTCCCCCACGCTTTGAAATGCTGTTCCTTTTTCTTTCCTCCCTTTTCTCGCTGACTGTGAGCAGCAGAGCAGGGGTCCTTTACGGGGTTCTTCTTGTAAGGTTGCAATGATCAAATTCCTCCAAGGCAAAGAATTTGGAAAGAGGTGTTGGGGGTGCCCTCAGGTATGTCCAACACAATACAAAACAACCCCCCATGACACACAGCACAACCCTCCCCTCTGCGGTGTGTCTGTGTGGATCTGTACGTAGGCTGTGGGGGCCATTCTTGATTGATAGATGGTCGAATCCTACATCATTAGGAACACGGCAAATGATGCACTGGCGACAGCCGAGGTAGCCCTTCACGAGTCGCTCGTACGGTTTCCTTCCCTACCTAAACCTCAAACTCTCTGATCATTATTATATTATCTGGCTCCCTGCTAAGTAGATCTTTTCTCGGACTTTTTGGAGTCTAAACAGTTGCACACAACGGTAACGAGCCATGAGTCTATTCGCTCATCCGTGTAAAGTCGACATCAACAGCGTAGATAATATCCAATATTGGAGTCAATGCAAGCGGATGAAAACCAATTCAGGACTATCCATCTACATTCAACTCTTCCACAGTCTTATCTCTCCGAGTAGATCTTCTTGCAAGGCAATCTGTCTCTCCGAGTAGATCTTTGTTACACTCGCAAAGTCGAAAGCTGTCACACATAATGAAAGTAATTGATGGATTTGCTTCACTCTTGGACAGTTCATTCACCTCGAATTATCCGGTCCTGTTAAGTCGGTGTCGAAATAAGTACGGGCCCTTGCTCTCCCTTTTTTCCAGACATGAAACCGATGTGTCCCAAGCCAAACACCAAAGTACTCCTGGCGTATGATCTCGCGGCGGTGACATTAATTGATGATCGACATGTGTGCGATAATGCTCTATGTCCCTCGAGGAAGACCGATTGGTTTTATTTGCTTTTGTGGTCCAAACTCCAGGAGCAATTGGGAATGGGAGGGACGACAGAGTCAGACAGATTTGGGACTTTCCCTGTGTTTCTCTGTTCCATCTCCCTGCCGTGGAATCAAAATGGATAGCGATTTCCCCTCTGGTGGCCATAACTCTCAGGAGAGCGCTCTTCCTTTTTCCACACGCTGGTGCTTGAACTTTTCTTTCGAGAGGAAACATGCACAAGATTCCCTGCACCCGCCGGTTCAATTATTTCTGCATTTTGCATCACACTCCTAGCCCTAGTCTGGGAACATTGTCATCCGCTCATCAGCTTCTTTGTAAAAGGAATATACTGCTGCACTATTTTTCTCACGGATGCAATAGTAGTAGATAAGGCAGTCTTTCTTCCCCTTGTTACACTATTTGTAGACATCTTGCACATATTAAGCTGAAGTTTCGGAAGTCACCAGTTCGCGCGAGTGGAGCCACATTGCGGGCAAGCGGAGAACCACGTCCTGGTTCGTGTTATACAACCGAGAGTTCTTCACACATTCTGGATTTTAGATAATGTGAAATCTCGGGTGCGCTGGGAAGACGGTCGGAGCCGACGCGTGCACGGGAAAAAAAGAGAGTAAATGGCTGGAAACGAGACGTTACCCCAGGAGCCCCATGAACTAGAGAGTGGCCGGCGATTCCTTTTTCCTCCATTGTCCACCATGACAAGCGGCTCTCCCGTCTCCAACCCTAAAATTGTCTTGGACCCTGCAAATTCAAACGCTCAACAGGCAACGAAGGAAACAACAAAAACAACAAACAACGTATCTAATCAGTGCCCGTCTCCCCAGACACGGGAAACCTTTAACTGGATTAAGGTTAAATTAAAATTAACATACAAAACGAAAATAAATTACCGAAGCAGGTGAATTTAATTCACTTATTTATTTCCCTTTTTTGCATTGGTTCTAGTAATTCTTCCTCACTATTTGCCCTTTTCCCCTTGGCCCCTTCCTCGCTGCCCTCGATACTCTCCCCCTCCGCGTGAAGTCAAATCTCTCACCGGATACATCAACCATTGTTCTACAAGACCCACATTCATCGTTCTACGCAGTTATCGTGGCTTAAAAACCTCATGAAAATTCTCCATCGTATTGCGGATTTTGAGTATTGCTCAGGTGGTTCAACTAAATTTATTACTCAAGTAAAAAAAAAAATCTTATTATATATACATATACACACCATCCTACGAGAGGCCAGTCACAAGACCCACACTGCTCACAATCTCCATAGCTCTCTTTATCTTGTCGTCGCTGAGTGCACTTGCTCACAGCTGTGAATTCTCTCCCTTGTTCGAGTTGAAGATGAAGATGAAGATGATGAGACACAAGGAAGAGAAGAGGAGGCCGGCTTTCTGCATTAACGACCACACGGACATCCTCGTCGAGATCCTCAAGCGCCTCGACGGCCGTTCCCTCTGCGCCGCCGCCTGCGTCTGCCGCCTCTGGCGTGCCCTGGCCACCGCAGACTCCGTCTGGGAGCACCTCTGCCTCCGCCGCGTCGCGTCCCATCCACCCTCCTCCCCAGGATCCTCCGTTCGTCCAGTCGTCTCCGCCCTCGGCGGCTACCGCCGCCTGTACATGCTCTGCGTCCGCCACCTTCTCACCAGGCTCGGCCGGGACCCCGGCCGCCGTTGGCGGGCATCTTCGGCCTGGGATGAGCTGCAGCTCTCGCTTTCCCTCTTCTGCGTCGACTACTACGAGCGGATCGGAGGCCGATTCGGCGACACGGCAGCGACCTCCTCACTCATGTTCCTGTGCAAGCCCGTGAACGTCTGATATGCTGGTTCTCTGGGGGGAGTTTGGCTGTTGAAAGTGATTTTATTTATTTTTCTTTTTTCTCTAAATTTTCCTTTCAGCCAAAATAATCGGGTCAGGTCGGGTGAGTCAGTCCATTACTATATATCAATTTTTTTAGGTCATTACAGACAAATAATAATTTATTATATGTAGTTATATCTTATTATTATTGTTAGATTGATTATTAATTTGTTGTTATAGTCTCTTGAGCATATATATATGTAATGGATGTGTTTCGGGGTTTCATCGTGTTATCTTTCTTTTACATTTGAATTGAAGATGTAATGATGGATGATTAATTCAATGTTTGAATTAAATAAATTCTTCTTAACATTAATACTTTTATTTACAAGACTTTTTTTTTTCAGTATAAACTTATAAAATATTGGATTCTCACTCATATAGTGAGTTCACTTGATGATGGAACCCTTTCGACCCTTATTTTTAACTAATGCAAACCTTCTGTAGTCAACCCATACTGATGGTTGAAAATAAATACATTTCTTACCATTTCTGGTGCACGATGTTCCTTCCAGTGGAGATGCACGATGTTCCTTCCAGTGGAGAGATTATCGTAAACTCTTCCATGCCATCTGATGCACTAACCTGCTCAGCTGTTCAAGTGCATCTTCGATGCGGAGGAATGACAAGGGAAACGGGTCAGAATCGTCGAGAAAGAAGGGCGATAAGGTATGCTCGGGGGATGAGGTTGTGGGGAACCAGGTCGTGGCGAGGACTCTCTGAAAAGGGTCGACAAGTCGGTGGCTTGGATGTTGTGGTACATGTGATACAAAAATTGGCCAACATCTTACTGTTAGAAATGGACTGGACAGGGATGATAAAAGGCAGGCTTGTGGTCCAACAATCCTCTGATGAATCCATCCACCACTGCAAATGCTCTCTCTCTCTCTCTCTTGAGGGGGAGAAAAAGTTCAAGCTCTCATAGTAAACCATAGCGAGCTCCTATTACTAATCTTCTCGAATTGTTTTGAATTTGAATCAATTCAGTTCATATTAGAGATTAGGACACAAAATTGACCGATGGGAGCCCTGGCCGTGACTTTCATTCGTTCTCGATGGGGTGTGACTTGCTACTAGCTGAATTCGAGCAAATCAAGTGCCACGTCAATAAACTCTCGGTTGATTAATCATTCAAACGCAACACAAAATGGGCGGTGACCGGTGAAGGATGTAAAGGCCCAACCAAAGTTGGATTTGGATATATCCCTATTAGGCCCGTGGGCCATGGAAAAGCCCGCGGGCCTTGGTGGGTCATCAAAAGAACAGAAACCACTTCGTTCCTATCGGCCGTCGGCCTACAGACACAGACGCCTTCCCAGCCGAAGGAACGAACGACGGACGGACGGCCGCCCGGCGAGGAGCTCAGGCTATGGACCGTCTCATCTGGCGCAAAGTCTATGTGTTTTTGCTGACACTTGGTGGTTTCCTAAGGGAACGTCTAAGTGTTTTTGCTTCCAGTTTGGAGGCCTCTTCACCGCTGGAATTCTTGCATTCTCAGGACCGTAAGTGGCTTGGTTTTGGAAAACCCTCGTGTTCTCTCTTAAAACTGGGTGAAGAAAATGTTAGTACTTCTTCCAATTTTCCATAATTAAAATAGAGATAACTTTGCAGTTGGATTCAGTAGCCGTTGCTTTTGATCTACATACATAAAAAAAAAAAAAAAATTGGACGGTCAAATTACATCATATAATATCCCCCAGATAAAAAAGTCAACATTCCTATTGCTTTCCTCTCTCGAACTAGCAAAATACTAATTCTGACTAGTATCTTCTATTTACAATTATATGATTATTCGACAAAGGGCATCTGACAATAATGGACTACCAGAAAGGAAAACAACACCGAAAACTAAAGTTAAAGCAACTCAACCTAATAAGCTCAGAGCAGACTGGCCATGGATTCCACCGAGAGGCCTGAAGCAAAAACATCTTCCATGCCTACATTCACAAAGAACATGTTCAATCATACAATAATAACAGTCACGAGAGTTAGAGATGTCCAAGTATTGAGATTCGAGAGCTCCATTTATATAAGGAGTTGGGCATACCGCGAATAGTGAAAACACTTCCTGCATAGCAAGCACACAAGAACCAAGATTCAGATAACCTCAGCTCTCCTGACCGCAGATGACCATCGACAAGATATTAGCAGGAATAAGTAAGCACCACGATGAATGCTGGATTGGCAGATATCTTTCCTGTCCGAGATATGTTGACTTCCCAGGCAAGTGGACCTTTTTATTGCTCTGGCATCCAATCAGGCTTTGGAATTCTTAGCAAAGACGCCTAGACCCACATAGAACCATTGGCTCAACAGGTATTGGTGGGTTCAAGATGGGCTCCAAGCAGAGTCCCTTGCCAACAGAAGACATGTATACTTTATTTAGGATGAGATCAAAAACACTCACAGTTCACCAATGTGTGAAGCCAAGGATGTCTGCTGGACCAGATGGATGACCATTCTGAGGCTGTGAGCCCTACTACTTGATAGCTGTTGAAGCCCATGAGCCAACTGGAGTTGCCGGTGAGCATACGCAAAGGTTCCTTTACAGTTTCTTTCAGCCTGAATCAAAAAACCGTGCAACTGCTGCGTAAAGCTGCTCTTCTTCAAGAGGCTTGCTAACATAATCATCCATGCCACACTTGATGCACCGTTCATTGCTTGCTTGTATTACATCAGCAGTCATTGCTAATATAGGGGTCCTCCAGCCACCTATATTTCCGAACATCTCAGGTGATGCCTCACCCAACAAAATCTTTTCATTGACCTCCCCCTCAATGCTGCGGATTCTTTCTGTTGCCTCAAACCTGCAATTTTTTAAGTACAGAACCGCAGAGCGTTGAGCTAAAGAAGAAAGAGAATAAGATTAGCAGCAAATGTTGTTGAATCACTCTCTAGAAATCATTAAGTTTTGGTACAAACTTCGGAAAACAATAAAAGAGCACTTTACACCCGCATTTTCAATATATAACTTAAATAAAGAGCCCACAGAATTGTATGTGCACGAACTGACCATATAAAGACACAAGAGACTAAAGAGTAGAGAAATATAGTACCCGTCCATTCCTGGCATTTGGAGATCCATGAAGCAAGCATCAAAGTTGTGGGGTGGTCGGAGCATTTCTATGGCAGTATTCCCACCATCAACGCAAGTAACGACTGCACCATATTTCTTTAAAGCTCCTTCAGCTACTCTTCGATTGACAATGTTATCGTCCACCACCAAGATTCTCTTCTCTTTCAGCAAGCTTCCTAGGTTTGATGGTTTTTTCCTAGATCCTAGTTTCTTCTTGTCACTTCCTAGGGCCTCCTGGAAGAATCCAACTAATACACTTAGTCGAAGAGGCATCATCAGCAGACTATCAACAAAACCATCTGATTTGAACTTGATATGTTCACTAGGATCGATAGAGGTAGCAAGGAGAAAAATCTTGGGGGAATCAACCAAGATTTCATTGTTGCTCTTCTTTTGAGGCTGCCTGAGTAAAAAATTGAATTCTGAAGAACTTTTGGCATCCCAAACATCTTTGTGGATGAGGACCATGGCATACCCTGATTGCTCACTGTATAAAATGAAATCAACAAATTGTTGGAAAAATGAATTCTAACAAGAAAAGACACAAAGAAAAAGCTAGTATAGAACTGCAAGTTGAGTATGAGAAGAAATGACTTTGCTAGCTACATAAAACCAGATTTAGAAGTGGGAAAGATTTTCCACTTTCCACTTTTCTCCTCATGGAAACTAATGGAAACAAGGGGCAATGAGCCAAGACTGCACTTTAAAGGACTTCTCTTTATTTTATTACCACACACTAAAATAAAAGAAAGCCACAAATAAAAGAAAGCATCGTGGTGCAACTTGCATTACAAGGTGTAGAAATTTTAAAGTATGAAAAACTTTATATTTTTTTCTCAATATTCTTGCGGCTGAATGGAGAATATTTGTCATCACTCTTCAACTTCACTTGTATAAAAATGTCAAGTATACCTTTTCTGCCCAGATCGAGAGAGAAAGGTGGAGACTGAGTTAAAACTCTGGGCAATGTCCACATATATTCCCAGTCTGCATAGATGATATCGTGTCACCTCAGCCCGTATAACCCTGTAATCTATCACTAGAGCTCTCAGTCCTCGAAACTCTGAAACAGGTGGATCACAATCATGCAGCGTCACATTGAGAGAATGTGTCCCGCACTTCGTGAAAGGAACCATGAATGAGAAGGTACTGCCACGGTCCGGTTCACTCACAAATCCAATCTCCCCATGCATTAGGTCCACCAAGCACTTGCTGATGCTAAGCCCGATCCCTGTCCCACCATATGTTCTTGAAGTGGAGCTATCTGCTTGCATGAAAGGTGTGAATATTCGGCCCTGCGCATCTAATGGAATACCAATTCCAGTATCCTCCACTGTTACAAGCACCTCAACCGGTCCTGTTTCATCATTTCTACAACAGTAACTGCTGCCACTAAATTTTTTGAACTTCTCCCAACTTTTCCACCTGTCCACCACAGGAAACCCACTCAGCGTGTCATAACTTCTTTGAGAGATTCCTTTCACTGAGTTGAGACTGTGCCACAGTACTCTGTCTCTAACATTGGGCTGACTTTGAACTTCTTCTGCCAGATGAACCGAGACAAATATATGCCCTCGATGTGTGAACTACAATTCATCAAAGTAATAGAGTAAGAAGCATGAGAAGTGGAAAAGTTTCAAACACAATAGATAAGTAATAATCCTTCTTCAAAAACAAGAAGAAAACAAATGTTAACACATTATGCAGTAATTTATTATTGAACAAAACCTTCTCATTTCTTCCATGAATGTCAGAAAACTGTTAATCTCAGGAGCACAAGAAAATAGCATTTCAGGTAAAAACAAAGAAGATTCAGAAAAAGGGGGAAACAACAATATTTGGAATCAAGCATAGCTAACCTTTATTGAATTCCCAACAAGATTCATTATTATCTGCCGGAAACGAACAGGGTCACCAATAACAGTTTCAGGCACTTTATCAGAAACATACACCGCCAGCTTCACGTGCCCAAATTTAAATTCATGTCAGATCTCAGATGGAAACTACAGGAATTTCAAGTGAAAGAGAAAAAATGACAGATTCTCTACCTCAATTTGCTTATCATTGGATCTTCCTGACAGAAGTGATAGCACATTATCAAGAACAGCACGAAGATCAAAAGGCACATGCTCTAGCTCGAGTCGACTGGACTCAATCTTGGCTTGATCAAGAACCTCATTGATCAGAGATATTAGATCTTTCCCACTGGCATGGGCAGTTTGGGCAAAGTCCAGCTGGTTGGCATCTAGCTCTGTGTCCATCAGCATTTGCAGCATTCCTATGACATCACCCAATGACTAATTAATAATGTGCCCTAAGATCCTGGAGGTTTCCAATTTCATTTCGTTTTGAATTAGGATATTAATGAAATGAGACATGTCCAATGTTTTTTAAAAAAAATTTTCAAGATGAGAGTAATGGGAAAACAGAAAGCACAATATTTCAGAACTAATCAAACCCTTATATATTCACATACACAAGTCTACTTACCCAAGACACCATTCATGGGAGTCCTAATCTCATGGGAAACAGTTGCAAGAAACTACAAAAATCAACCATGGAAAATAAATTAGAAGTCAGACAAGACATTGAAAACTAGCTAACCAATTCAATAGTTGGAAAATAGCATGTGAACTACTTAAAGAAATTCAATTTACTAAGCAATAAACAAATGTGCACCTGTGATTTTGCTACATCAGCAGCCTCAGCACGACTTTTAAGCTTCATCATTTTGTGGTAGTCCTTCTCCACCTTTGCAATTCGATTTATGGCAGCTTGAAAGATATGGCCCACGAGCAAGGTGATCACGAGGACTCCAACTGATGCATTTATAGCAGTCCATGGCAAAGGAGGTTTTAGCTTGAACCTGTTCAAGAGAGAAAACATCAAAAGTCTCCAATTACAATGATGTGGTGTACCTTTTTTTTTTGTCAATAAAGACATTTCATAAGTGGTGTACAGTAAAAGAAATATCCATGCTATGTGGTGAGAAAACCTTACCTACAGTGCATCTCATGCTTCCGAAGTGGATCCCCAAAATCGACATTACTAACATGCACTAGGCCAGTATCAATTACATCATCATCTCCATACATTTTAATGGGAGCAGATCTGTTGGTTGTATCATACACATTTACGACTATTGTCTGTTTACTAGCAAGTTGTTGCAGAAGCTTCTCAACAAGTGATGGAACATCATATGAAGCGCCAAGGTACCTTTTCAGGAATGAAAGACCCGGAGCAAGAAATATAATTAGATTTTCTAAATCAGTGGAAAAAGCAGCAGTAGAGTCTAAAATTTGAGAATTCACTTACCCAACAACAGCTGCTCTCCGTTCCTCAGGCGTAGCATCAGGTGGAAGGTCTCTATCATATACGGCAAATGTTAGAACAACACCCAGATGATTAGACTTCAACAGCTTAAATGGAGATGTCAAAACTCCCTTTCCCGATGCCCTAGCTCGCAATATATTTTCACGGTCTTCCTATATAGATAAGGTGCATATGCAACTCTCAGATCCATGAATTGTACAAATAGACACTCTGAAGCAAATCTCATCAAATAATTGTTTAATTTGTATCCTTTTTTCTATAAATATCAATAGATGAAGAATTACTACTCATTTCTCTTTTTACCAAAAGAGGACTATCAGTGTCATAAAGAAAATTGACAAAGTGCCATGTGTTTCATGTTACCCACCTTTCCAGACATCATGTCAATAGATATAATATGAGAGACAGTTTCTTGGGAGAATATTACAGGTGCATATTCAGCTTGTTCAGGGACAGGATCTAAGTTAGCGGTATTGCAATCTTGTAAAAGTGCCTGATCCTCTGACTCCATTTCCTTTGTAGCCCACCCAGTCTTTATAGTCCATCCACGCTCCCTCTCAAACTGCTCTCTCTGTGAATGAAGAACTTTCAGAGCATAGGCAACACCGCTTGTAAGCGGTCTCTCAAATGCTGTTCTCTCTGTGTATTCACAAAAAGTTTTCTGCAAGAATAAAATAAAAAAAGAAAACCGGGAATTAAAAAAAAATTCTAAGAATCAAAACATTTTCTAAACATAATTAAATCATCTTCTATTTTATTTTTCGTTATCTGAAAACAGGTCTCTCCCCAAACAGTCTACTGGCCATGGTGACCAGCCTGAACATCCTATGCTCTTGATAAAGTTGCCAAGAAATCTCTCCAATGTCTTTCTCCCATTTATTAGTCAGTGCACTGTTCATGCTTTTCCATGAGACTTCCAAGAATTCATAGTTGAAGATATTATCAGCAAATCAAATCTTCACCAAAAACTACTACTCCTATGAGCTAATTTTTTCTTTAGTATTCAATAAAGAAATATCATTAATCACACATCAAGAAGATGCATAAAAACATACTCCCATGACCATAGATTAGTAAATATGCTAAGATTCTAAGCTCATTTTGATCAATTTCCTTTTGCTTTAGAAATTAGCATTGCATATGTGTAATCATCAACATGAAGATCCCACAATTTCATTGAAAATTCTGAGACATTTAACTAAGCACAGTTTGAAAGAGTTTGTCAACTGGATCAATAGGACCAGGTCTCTATGATGGGGAATGGATTTCTAGCAATTAATAGAGGCGATCAATCCATTATGATGGAACCAAGACGTTATTAAGAATACTTCAAATAATGAGCACCAATTTGAATTTTTACCTGATCAATAGCTGATGGCTTTTTCTCATGATGAAAGGTGGAGACCAGAATAGCCAAGGCATGAACATGGTTCATGCTCACATTGAACTGATCCTGCAACATCCTAGCACGCTCATCGCACATATTTGCAAGCATCTCTTCCCTTCCCGAGCTTATCTTCTCATTCAAATGCCAAAACAACCAAATTGAAATCATTATCCCAAATAGGATAAATATTTTCAGAAGCTTCTTCCGCCATTTCCCAGCACCTTCAGGAGGACCAGGGGGCTGCTGTTGCCGTCTTTGCTGAAGCAGAATCTGCCTCTGAGGCTGAATGGCTGGCTCTAACTGAGCCAGCTTATTCTGCTTTTGTTTATTCCATCTTGTGAAACAAGGAATGGGAATTTTCAAGCTTAGGATTGCTAGTATAACAGCCCACCAGCATCTTTTTACTAGACAGAAGGAGAAAATCGTTTTGCAATGATCATGGTTTCCTTCGACGGTTGCTCCAGGGGCCCCCTAAATAAAAAGGAAACAATTAGCAGAATACTGTACAATGAAGGAACAGAAGTTTCAACGTATAGACTGTCACAATAAAGGAACAGAATTTCTATGCATAGAATGCAAGATTTCTCACTACTAAGATATATAGATTCTAAAATCCACAACCCCTCAGGCTTCACCACAATCCCTTTATATGCTTTCACCAAAAGGACTTTCTACTTTATAATCTTGATGACCTAGATGGGCCAAACAGAGTTTATCTCAAGACTTTCAAGACTAAGAGAAATGGCCCAGCAATTAACCAACTTGCATACCTTTCCTGTATCCAAAGATTTATACTGTGAAACATGAGGTTGCAATCTATTCTCTGGCTTCAACAGGCCAAACTTGTGAACAAAACCTTCATTTGCAATGGGGCACTGATCTAACAGTTCAATGTCCTCCATAACAGATACATGCTGCTCTAGAAGACCATCTTTATTGGAGCACTGAACCTTCAAGGAAGGGCAAATTACAAAGATAGTGTCTCAAGTAAATTCTACAAATTTAAGAAGATAAAACCAATGGAAAAAAATGAATATTTAGAAATTCAATCTGATAAAGATTAATCACCAAAGATTAACTATTGTTTGCACTAGATCGTTGCTAAGAAAGCCGAAACTATAGAGAAAATATCCAATCACATAGCCTGATGCTTAACTGGGGGTCAACCAATGATATGTGAATTCAACATGAACATCACGTTCTATTTCCTTCCATTTCAAAATAAGGCAAGAAGGATTTTGGTAGAGGAAAAAGAGAGAGCAGGCTGTTACAGCTTCCACGGTGCAACCTCTTCACTACAGTATGAGGGAGGAGCTAAGAAATTAGGTTGTAAATTCTGATTATCCCCGGAGGGAAAAAATTTCATTGGACAGAGACATCGACGTAAACAACCGCAGAACTAAAGAAACAAACTAATCCAAGAACAGTCACATAGACAAGAATAGAAAGGACAGATGGGAACCTGATTCCAGTCACTGAGCGCAGAAGGCAAACCATGGAGTAGGTGCTGGCTGATATTGTGATGCTCTATTGGAACTTCCTCACAAATCTCAGAGGACTTCATCTCTCTAACTAAGGTGCTACCACTAAAACCCACCAAGAACCAGACAATTCCAACTGCAACAATGAAAACAAGCCAGAGATAGAAGAGTTTCCTCCTCCATCTCCTCAGGCAGCTAGGAACATTCAAGGGCTCCTTAGCTTTCCTATTGAACTTCAAATTTGGAGGCAACTTCCCATTTGACCCAGAGAGCTCGCAGTTTGGAGGCATTTTAACCATACACCAGCCACGAATTCTTAAGAAAAGCCTCAAGACAAGACCGCACAAAGGAAACAAACTCATTAAACTTTGAATCCCAAAAGCAGAGGAAGCTCAGCTCTGCGAAACTAGTTGGAGTTCCCAGCAAAACTGGAATCACAAACTCCACAAAAAATCTCCACTTTCTTAGAAACCCAACGATGAGGAGTTATTCGTAAGCAGGGAAATGAAAGCAATCTGTCCTGATTTTCACCAAGAAGACAAGCGGACCTCCCCTTCTGATTTCTCCACTGAAGAATATTTCCTGGATCTCTCTCGAATTCCTCACTCAATGCACCGAGAAGCAGGAAAGCTCAATCAAGAACCTCACTTCTTCTCCTCGAAGAGCCCAAAAGTGGGGAAACAATCATGCCACACAAAGGAGCTGTACTAGAAGCCAGCTATTAGTTTGGGCAACCTGTGAGGGAATCATTAATGAGGTAGGAAAAGCTTTGACCTTTTATCCTAATCGATTGTTTCTTCTTGCTCTCCATATTCTTCCACACCTCCATATAGCCAAAAGAAGTATCAAGTTCTCAACTTTCTCAAAGAAACCAGCTCCCCTTTAAGAAAACTAGGAGTGATATAAACCCCAACTTGGTTTTTGCTGGAAATCCAACTTTGGATGAATGATCAAGACTAATTAACATTAAGCTCTCTCCTCCCCCCACTTCTCTCTCTCTCACCGTAGGTTGGGTGGCATTATTGCCTCATCATCTAGTGGACAAAGGTTAGGCAAAAGAAAGCAAAGCAGAAAATTACCCAAGAATTGAAAAGGGAAATAAATTTGATAAATTTGCATATATTACACTAATCTTCTCCAATTTTTTTTGGGATGTTTTTTCTCGTTCTCTAATTAATTTCGCTTTTGTTTCTCGCCGGGTCTCTTTCGCTTTTGTGAGGGTTGAAAGAGACTGCTCCACTCAGCCGTTGAGGCGGAGAAGGCCATTTCTTGTTTCCCCTCTTTATTAGGTAACTGAGGAACCTTTCTTTTTTTTTTAATTACCTAAGACAGGTATTGCAGAGAGAGACAATTTTGAGAATGTTTCTATTTGTGAACACTACAACCTTGAGAATGGATAAATCTCTAAACACACCGTTATATGTTATAAGTGATTACTACTATCATTCGTAGAGGGCTGCTGGAAGGGAGTTATTGATATATGTACATATGTGTCTTTTTTTTCATTGACTATGAGCCCTCGGAGAGCAACGTCAACCTCCGCACCGGATCTATCGTTGGGCTCTGCCCGCTGGGAAATCCAAGGGACAATGCACTTTGATGGATGGAACGCCATCATATACATCAAAAACTTTGATCTTTTCAAGCCCTTTTCTTTACATATTTCTCGATTATTCTATCAACCAAGTAAAATCGTATGAAATAAAAAAGGAGTCGCCCCACACCGGTGGTATTACCATTATCCATGAGATTCTTCTGGGTAGAAATTAAGGACAGCGTGGGGGTGGGGGAAGAAGAGAAAGGGAGTAGAAAAGGCTGCAGCGATACCGAGGGCTAGGAGTTAGATGTGGGTCACTCTTGACCTCCATTCAGATTTTTTGAGATGAAATATGTTTCTTAAAATTGGATTTTCGGAGATTTAATAGTTTAATAAATAATATTAATAATATAATATTATTAATAAATTTATATAATATCATTTATAATAAAAATAATTAATATAATCATTATATTAA